>CATKRY010000281.1:0-266382 GCA_949775005.1 Orthosia gothica | reverse complement strand
TCAAAATACATTTGAATATTAATACATTCAGAGATCTATTAATGGGTGCGTTCAGCAGAAAATAGAGCTCGATAGCTTTAGTAAGCAAAATGACGACCGCTAAATATGTCAAGCTTTAAAGTTGTTTTCACACTGCACCTGTGATGTACGTCAAATTGACAAGTAACTGACACCTGACTGTATTTTGTAATTTGTATTTTTTAGAAAGTACTGTATTATGTATTTCAAATAAATGACTTAAATATATTTGTTTTTGGTATTTTAAATACACGCGAGTTAGTATTTTTACATTTGTATTTTAACTAGAGCAAAGGATGTATTTTGCCCAGCGCTGATTGACACTGACTGAAACACTTGCTTTGATTGGAAATTTTTGACAATGCCGTCTCGCGCATTGGCCGATGAAGCGTATCGATGCTCTGTGTTTTTTACAAACGAATATAGAAACCTTTTTACAAATAGATCCACAATCACGATCGCTATCCGCCCTCGCTCCGCCACCCACCATGTCCTAGCCTTCAAACTAACCCAGATACAAAGTAATAGATCTAGTATCGCGATAAAATCGTGCTGCTCAAGTATTTGTGGAAGATCCCCAAGTTTCACCCGTTTATCATACGCTAAGCGTTACGCTAAGTGGTATTGCTTATACTAGAGATAATATTCAGAGAATCGGTACTACTAAAATCCTAAAGTGTTATTGTCAATAGCTAAGTAACTACTTACTATGAAACATCGTTTTGCGCATAAAGACATTTTATTCTGAGGTCGCTAACAATGTTTAGTGTCTAGGTTATCTCTTAGGCTGCTGTTAATCTGGTGGAAAACACTGCATAGTTACGAAGGTACAAGCTCCTTATTCTCTGATAGGTAGGCATAATCGGTTCGTCCTGCTATGCTCAATTCGAAAAATACCTACTAAAAAGTACAGCTAAGCACGAAATCACATTTGCTGGCACTCTGGCAGTGATGAAGAAAAGTGTTACAGTGTAATATTTTATTTAACCATTTAAAAAGTTTTAAATGGTAACCTGGTGAAGGTTGCGGCGATCCACCGGATGCGGCACGCACGGGACCGGTCATGTCATGTGGCGGCGCTTGGGGGAGGCCTATGTCCAGCAGTGGACGTCTTTCGGCTAATCTGATGATGATTTAATAAGTAAATTAAGAAAACCTAGTATGCAAATTCCGTTACGTTCGCGAAAAAAGGTATTAAACGTTTCGTTTCATCATACTAACGTACACTCGCCTCGCCGCCACTCGACACGTCGCGTCATTCATTTAAAAAACAAAGAGTCCAGCCATTCCATAGAACTGTGAAAAACGAAACGTCTTTCCGTAAAAGAAAAACTTAACCTAAAAATATATCGAACTAAAATTTCGATGTTTTTAGTTCAATTTAAATATCAGATTCCTGTTGAATTTAATTGAATTCAAACACTTTTCTTTCCAACTGTACCTTCCATTGTTTACGTAAAGAATTTCGTGCATAGCGGCACTTTTTTTTAGGTATATTTCTAGTCGAGCATAGCGGGACTAACCGGGCAGCGTATTGCCATTGTGTATATCAGTACAGACACCCATAGTCTGTACTAGATCACTTTGTGCTCTTAAAAATAACAAAAATAACAAGCAAACTGTATACTTATACAGACCAGTCTGTATAAGTATACAGTTTGCTTGTTATTTTTAAAGCAAACTACGTATGACTACAGACCTGTCTGTATAAGTATACGGTTTGTTCGCATATGTCTAAAGCAAAATGTGACCGTGTTATGGTCAACGAATCAGCACAAGAGCGAGCGAAGCGAGCTCGGGAACCTAGGGCACCCCGACACGGACAGGTTAGGTTCGAACGAGATGACGGGAGCTGAAGTGAGCGAGCAAAGCGAGCGAACGCAGCTCCCGTCATCTCGTTCGTGTTAGGTTACTTTTGACCCTGCAGACAGAAATAGGAGCCCCGCGCAGCGGGGCTACGTCGACTTTGTTGCTTTAACTCTAATCGTACTTGCACCTATTCTATGTTAAAACCAATGTCAACATTAAAATTGTGTATATCAGTACAGACACACATACTACGGCAGCCAAATTGTCTGTACTCGTATGTGTTTTGCTCTCACGAATTAGAGCAAAGTGTATTTTATTTCAGTCTGTCTCTGTACTGATATGCAGTATGCTCTCTATTAAGAGAGCATATTGCGTGCGATTACAGAGCAACCCCTGTCTGTGCTAGTATACATTATGGCAATACGCAACCGGGCATGATGGTGGTAAGCTTTGTAAGACATTATCTACTGACTGCCTAAGACAAAGTCATATTCTATAGGCGATATATTGTGAAAAAGATTAAAATGACATACGTTACCAAAATGTCACGAGTTTATTATAAGTTTTCGACAATCGATAACGCTGAAAGAATGTCATTTCATGTCCTTTGCCTCCCTGGCTACCCTGCCTAATATGCCCGAAGTAGGGACACGATATCAAATAGAAAGTATCGATACTGTACTCATGAGTAGTATCGAAAAAAAAAAAACATACTCATAAAAGTATCGAAACATAAGTATCGATACTTCAAGGTATCGAGTACTTTTCTTAGGGCCCCTAATGCGCATAGAGCATAGGTCAATATCAGCCAGTAAATAACGTCAGTTTAACTTCAGTAGGGTAGGACATGAAAAAACAAGTGGTATTGGTACACAAATTTAATACAATAATAGAAAAAGGCAACTGTATCTTCAAAAATGTAATAAATAATAGAAACAAAACTAAATTATTTAATACTTTAGGCGAAACAAATACGATAAAATTGAATGACAACGGTTAGCGAGTTAGCGAATGAGTGATTGATTAGTGTAGTAAATGAGTGAAGGAAAGGTTAAGAATTTAACTCTGAACGGAAGAAATGATTTCGAGCAAAGATCGATGTAATGTTCTAGAAGGTTCAGAACGAGTGAACTACATGGCGTTGCCATAACCATAAACATAAGCCGTTAGGTCGCAAGTTTTAAATGGGTAATTTCTAAGATTACCCATTTAAAACTTAATTTCTTATTCGACACGATACCTGCCAAAAAGTACTCATTGAGTAAAAGTATCGAGTACAAAAGTATCGGTATCGAATGGTAATGTACTCGATACCACAAAGTATCGATACTTTTATCATGTCCCTAACCCGAAGCAGCAGCCAAACATCTAATACAGCGGGTACGTAGTAATGGTTAATGACTTAGGTAATACAAATTACAAACAGTGTGATATAACGTTTAATGGTCCACGTCGTTACCGCTCCAGGATTTCCTTCATGGAGAGTTAATGTGCATTATCGATAAAAAGTCCGTCGTAACACAGTACATAAATATTATAGTAATGTTTTTTTAGAAGATCGCTGTTTGGCGAAGGCAAACTATCTTTAATTCATCTTGAGTCAAAATTAAAAATTCTTAAATCAGTATTATTTACATCTCGCTGCATTCAATGAATAATTATTTAGTGGGTCTAGAGTCACAAATAAATACACGGGTAACCTACAAATAGAAACTTCCAGTTTAGTTTTTGTGAGGAAAAATGTTTTCCACATGCCTATTAAATTATATGACATTTATATTTGACTTTGAAATGAGTTATAAATACTTTGCTATTCGCTATTATTTATGTTTCTTATATAACCTCTATGAATTTGTAAACTTATTCATGAACACTATACTAAAGGCACTGAAATCTTCATCTACCCGGTCTAACCAGATATAGCTGAATACGCAAATTTTTTCATGGAACGAATATCTGATCTCCACAACCCAGCTGGGTAACACGATGCCATTTGGTAAGACTTATTGCTAGACTTATGGTTCTCACTACCCGTCAAAGATCTAAAGAACTATCAAAGATTTTAAAAACTATGAAATATCTACAAATGACAGCCGAGACAACACCTTAACGTGTTTTCCGAATAATGGATGCGTATCAATGTTTAATGTACTGTCCTATCCACGGACCTACCTCAAGCGTAGCTTAACCTTCCTAACTGTTCGAAATAATCATTGCAATCGACCACGTTTTGCTGACCTAGCGATACCATACGGTCGCACTAAATGCGCCGCGAGCTCAGTGCATCACGAACAGCAAGCGGGTTCTGTCAATTTCATCATTTTCTCATTTTAGCGATAGCTTAGCCAAAACGTTACCTAGTTAGCTCTTAGCAATAAACCTATGAAAGTAATTTGAGAGTTTAACTTAGTAACATAGCGAATCCCATCAGGTACCACTTAGGTCGCGCCCCTACATTTTGGTCCTTCGAGCCGGAACAATTTTTTTTTAACCGCAAACCCCCAACTAAAGTTACTGTAAAGAACATTTACAGCCCAATGAATTCAGTGACCAGCATCAAAGTTCAAACATAAACCCAGCAGACGATCATCACGCCTTATCAGACGCATCCCTTTACGATGTAGTCAAACCCAGTAACTGGAGTCATAGACAAACATATCGCAGTACTTTTAACAACGAATTTAACGACAAATAAAAACAAAGGAGACATAATAAAAAAACCATATCCTTTATCTCTTTCCAATGAAAAAGCCTGTTGTATACTCTCTATAATAAAATTGTGAGAATCTATCCGAACAGAGCTTGATTTAATCGGATTCCCTTCAATCCGGATTTTCTAGGATCTAGAACAATCTTCCTAGTGAAAAATTTACTATCTGCTGTAAGAAATGACCTCAATAAAATTAAAGATTTTCTAAAGAAGTAAATATACTTACTAGGTGGAGCAATGGTCAGGATCAGGGCTGCGTGAAGCCGGTGAATTGAGGTGGCGACACTTGGGGGAGGCCTATGACCAGCAGTGGAAGTCCTCCGGCTGAAAAGATGATTATCATAAAGTATACTTCAAAAAAACTTCAAGTTACTGTCAGCCAAAAATTTTCATTATTTAGAAACAAACTTTTTATCATTGGAAATAATGGCCGATGAAATAACGGTATTACTCTCCGTCTAGCCTATTATTTGACTTTTGACAGTTCAAAAATGTATGATTTAGTGATAAATGCGATTCCGATCGAGTTATTATGTTTTTTTTTATTTGTGATGGGTTTGCTCTTGACTCTAGTCTAGGTCAGAGGTGACAGAGACAGAATCTACGATGGAGTGAGCTTACCCAGAAGAAGACTGTTCATTCAACTTTGAAAAGATACTACTACTTCGATACATTGAATCGAATTTATTAATGAAGAAATTTAAATCGATTTAAAATATACGATAACACATGATTTTATTTAAGTGAAAATGCCAGTTTGTATGGAGAAAATCCAACGATTCATATATACTATTTATTTTGCTGTTTTTCTATATTTATATATCCAATATTATTATTTTTCAAAATTTAACCTTCATTGGAAGGACGATACTTAATTACAAATAATCTTTATTGACATAATTTTTACAGCCAATTGCAAATCTTATTTATAATTACATTATTATTATGTAACAAACATTCAATTTACAATGCGATATTTACTGCTACGTAAATTCGATTTGAGTCTGAATTCTAATTGATCGGCATAACAGAGTGAAAATGCATGTCGCTTCATTACTGTAAGTTTCCATGAAGTATTGCATTTTATTGTCTGGTTGCCCGTTAATAATTATGTAATTTCATAGGATTGCATCTGGTTAAAATATAATAATAGACTGGATGGAGAGTAGTGCCTACTACTTTGTGTTTATTAGCAGTCAAAAGACGTGCACTCAACCTTATGATGTACGAACTTAATAAATAAAGCCGGCTAGTGCGAGTCGTACTCGCGCACGAAGAGTTCCGTACCATTATCGCAAAACGGCAAAAAATTACGTTTGTTGTATGGGAGCCCCACTTAAATATTAATTTTTATTCTGTTTTTAGTATTCTTTGTTATAACGGCCACAGAAATACATAATCTGTAAAAAAAATAACTGTCTAGCTATCACGGTTCATAAGATACATCCTGGTGACAGACAGACGGACCGCGGGGTCTTAGTAAAAAGGCCTAGAGTTAGAAAAGGTACCTGTTTTAATTTGAGCCAACATTTTAAGCTTTGTATATACACATAAAATCCTGTACCTGTTTAAATTTAAGCCAAGTATATCGGTACCAAAATAATATCTCGATGAAATTCCAGTTGATTTTCGTTTTGAATCATTCTGTCAATCAATTCCGTACACACAAGTACCAACTGACAGTTAATTGGATCCTGATGAAAAAGTATTTCCCAACCCACCAGCGTTCTTTTGTACTATTGTACAAAGGAACGCTGGTACCGCATGTTCGTGTTCCTAGATTATTGTAAAAGCTAGCTTTTCGGCAAATTCTAGCTTTGTTGTGAATCGAAATTCTATTGTTAGATTTATTAGCCAGATGAATTCCACATTCAAAGGTTAAAAAAACAGTTGAAAAGAGACTGTTGAAAATTAAAAAAAACAGCCAAGTGCGAGTTGGACTCGCACGCGAAGGGTTTTTTACCGTTATCACAAAGAACGGCAAAAAAAAACACGTTATGTACGGGAGCCCCACTTAAATATTTATTTTATTCTGGTTTTAGTATTTGTTTGTTATAGCGGCAACAGAAATACATCATCTGTGAAAATTTCAACTGCCTAGCTATCACGGTTCATGAGATACAGCCTGGAGACAGACAGACAGACATACAGATGGAGCGTAGAGTCTTAGTAATAGGGACCCTTTTCACCCTTTGGGTACGGAACCCTAAAAATGAGGACATCAATAGCTCCATACCGAAATTAAATATAGTCCCATCGATTGATCTTTGGTCACTACACTGCTGATTCAATATATAGAAAGGTACTATTGTTTGTTTGTACGAGGTAATCTTTAGAAGTTCTGATTGATTTATTTATTTAGACTTCATGCGCAAAAGGTGCAAAGGCGGACTTAATGCCTTAGGCATTCTCTACCAGTCAACCAAGGGTGGTGAAGAGACAACATGGCAGGTGCATTGTTAAATATAAAAAAAACAGTTTTTAGCACACTTAAATAGTTAAAATAAACTTACATATATATTGAATATAATATATACTTAAAGAAGAAAGTGAGATGACTCTGCTTATTTATCTGATTCGAGTACGAAAATTCTTTTTTTTTAATTTATTTTTTGTTTTGTTTTGTAAATTAGAAATTGTATTCTAAACGTGACACTGGCTAAATGCACAAACCGGTGCGCACGGTTTGTGCATTTAGCCAGTGTCACGTTTAGAATACAATTTCTAATTTTCTAGTTTCTTTAGATTTTAGTCCAATGTCCTAATTAGGCCCCAATAAAATGGCGGTAACTTTATTGGAAGATTCTACCTATGCTTCTACGGAGTTTTGTCGACAACATGTACAAACTCATGTTCTACCGCCGTGTTTTACTTGCCCACACTCGTGCACGTTCACTAATATTATTAGAATAAAAAACCCCAATTTTTACACTATTAATATTCAATATAACACAATTTTAGGAAAATATAACAGAGAAGCAACATAGACGCCATACGAAAATTCTTTTACGTACCTACTGATGAAAAGGTGCCGAGTATAATAAGCTACATCATATTCCGAAAAAATGTGCGGTACCTATACGATAGACCACAGGAACGAAATCGTGGGAAATAGCTAGTATGTCATACAGCATATTGTCACGTTTTTGACCATGACCAAATTTAGCGTAAATATTTTAAACATAAAAAACTCAGTGGGCGAACCGGATTGCCAATCTTGATTGACCAATGTCTTTAACTAAAACCTTCACTTTGACCATACCGAGCACATCCAAATAAGCTCAGAGATTTCGCTAAAGATGACACAAACATACATACGTCAAAACCATGACCCTTTTATTCATAGTCGGGCAAAAACACATTTGAAATCCCACTGACCTACTGCTAGTAATAGAAATAAAGATAAAATCATAGATTATAGAATTGCTTACGTCAGAACATTTGAATCCATGTTAGTAAGGGCTTGGACAGACATGGCGACATGTCAGCGATTTATTTTTGTTGTTTGTCGAATGGCTGTTGATTTTTGAATCGTCGAATTAACAATTTAGTGAGCTGGAAATGTTTCAATCGGATTTTCAATAACAATGTTAGCAACAGTCAGTTCGTCGTTAAAAACTGTAGGTTCAGTCACAGCGTAGCGATGAAATAATTGGGCATTTATATATGATTGAATGGCAATTAAAAACGGATTAAAATTTATTTATAAACAAATGTTATCCATCAAAAAAACTTTTCAGTAAAAAAATAAAACCGTCTTCTAAAGCAAAACACTACAAAACGAAAAATAACTTTTTTTTCCAAAGTCTGTGTCTTTGGTACCTACTGTTATTCGTTTTTTTAGACACCGACTTCGGAAAAAAAGTTATTTTTCGATTTGTTGTGTTTGGCTTTAGAAGTCGATTTTTTATTTTTTTATTTTACACTTTTTTTGTGGTAAATAATGGACGCGTCTTATAGTACCTACCTATTATGCCCACAGTCATGCCAGAATAGATAATCCAAAAACATGTAACTTGAACATAATGAGGAAGAAGGTGGAATGAGAGTGTACCAGAGTGAACTGTACTCATCTGAGTACCCGTTTAGAACATACTGACGTGATGGTATGTCATGAATTGGTGAAAACAATGAACAGACATACGACTGCAGCAATCCCGAGAGATTCGCCGTCATTTATTGAAGAGTTCTGTTATATATCTCCGAAGTTCTTCATCAGATCTTTATCAAATTTAAATGGAACCATTTCGGAATAAACTTCTTTCAAACAAAAAAAAGAATAAATATATAAACATCCGAATTGAGAACCGCATCCTTTTTGGGAAGTCGGTTAAAAAGTCTTGAAACTTATGGAGATATTAGGACGACGACTAACGCCAACGACCTTGAGGGAACAAAACGCGCACTCGTTTCACACCTGCGCGACCCAAAATTTTGTAGTTTTTTGTACGTTCCTTATTATTCTATGACATTAAAAAAAAAGGTTCAGATCAAAATTTAGATAATAAAATTGTCTTTGAGATGGTGTCGATTTCATTAAAATACGCTTAGCGGTTTTGGTGTGATTGTCGCGTTTTTGTCCGTTTTAGACATAACTTTACAAATTAATTACACTATGTTATACGAATAAAACTCTGATTTTGGTCAGATCAAATTATTAAAAAAATGGTCTAATATAACATAAATTTTATCCAAAAAATTACGACGAGCCGTTTAGACGTGATTCTCATTTTAAAATCAGCTACTCAAGGGAATCGGCGCCTTAAATGTAACTATAAATCAAACAGAAATATTTGGTGAATATTTTATATGATTTGCAGTCAAGGGCAGACATTATACAATACTGTTTGAAATGAATTTAAATTACTATAGGTCTACCAGAATCTCATGGCATTTATTATTTTTTTTAAATTGTGATTTTCATATGGCAATGTCAATTGTCACCTGTCAAATCAAAGTACTTGATGTGTCAACCGCTGCTGAAATTTTTTGATATTACGTGGGACACTCAGAAAGTTTTGCGAAACTAAAAAAAATTGTTCTATACGTACATATATTTTTATTAAATCTTTTCAAAGTACTTTCCACCAGCCTCTATACAAAGATTCATGCGCCTAAACCAGTTTTCAAAACACTTTTTCCAGTCCGCCGCAGACACCTCGTTTACAGCCTGCTCGAACGCAGCCAGCGCATCTTCCGGCGACGAAAATTGTATCCCTTTGAGCTGATTTTTTATTTTTGGGAATAAAAAGAAGTCACACGGTGCTAGATCAGGGCTGTAAGGAGGGTGACCCAGGAGTTTGACTGGCGTGCTGTCCAGGAAGTCCCTCGTTTTGAGTGCGGTGTGCGCAGGTGCATTGTCGTGGTGGAGCAGTAGCCCGCGGAGCCCTGTGTTTGGTCGCTTGTTGCTTATAACAGAGAAAACTTCTGGCAAACAGTTGGTAGTATACCATTCGGCATTAATGCTTCTTTGATCCCGTAAGGGAATTGATACCAAGTGGCCAGTCAAATTAAAAAAGCTAGCGATCAAAATCTTACCCTCGCTTCTAGATCGCTTCACTTTGGTAGGCGTTGGCTCATTTTGAAACACCCAAACAGTCGACTGGCGCTTGGTTTCTGGGTCGTATTGATAAATCCAGGACTCATCACCTGTAACGATGTCGTAAACACGCCGAGACGAGCCTGCTTCAAATTTGTTAAGCATATCACGGCACCATTCCACCCGGGCCTGCTTCTGAGCATCGGTGAGGTTGTGCGGCACCCAGCGTGATACTATCCTCCTCACGCGAAGATGGCTGTGTAGAATCTCGTGAACGCTTCCCGATCCAATCTTCAATATGTGTTGAATCTCCTGATATGTAATTCGCCTATTGTCTTGGATTAAATTTTTCACTGCTAGCACGTTTTCTTCGGTAACAGCCGTCAAAGGGCGACCGCTTCTTTCGTCATCCCCCAAAGTTGGTCGACCGCGCTTGAATTCGTTATACCAACGATACACGGTTGCCTTGTAAGGGCCTTCATCCATGAATGCCATTTGAAGTCTATCGTACGATTCATCCGGTTTCAGGCGACACTTGAAATCGTATAAAATCATAGCTCTAAAATGTTCCCGGCGCAGATCCATATTTCAGTGAGACACAATACTTTGAATTAACTCGCAAAAAATGTGGAGGGAAATTTTGAAATTGGAACTTACTTATTTTTACTTATAAATAATCATATTTTCGAAAAACATTATAACTGGCCAGTCTCCCATATATAAAAACTTTTTTTCGCAATACTTTCTGAGGGGCCTGGTATCTTGAAAATTTGTTATTTTTGTGAAAATGTCGAAAAACCCACTTCGATCTCAAGCGAGACATATTGTTTTCAATGTGTATCATAAAATAAGGGAAGAAGAAGGCGTCAATCAAACTCAATCTTTGATTTTAAAGTGCGTCGTAGAGTGGACCGGTAAGTTGGACTGACTTGTTTTGATACTTCTAGTTTATTTTATATTTTTCTTACTTAATTTTTATTTCTTTCCATTACTATTATATGGTAAATCGTAGGTCAGGGCACATCAAATGATGGCCGAAAGGAAATGGCAACAGTAATGTAACTGCTACTAATTCTTCGACAAGATATTGATTTTAACGGAGATTGAGAATCTTTGACGTAAGAAAAATATTAAGTAATAATCTGCGCCCTGCAGTGGGACGTGTATATAGACGGGAGTTTTTTGGCGGGATTTTGTCGAGTGAAGTTCAATGGCTGTTAATATTATTTGCAAATTGATTCCTAGTGGATATTGTGATATATTATTGGTGTAGTTTTGTGTCTCAACTGTCTACGCAACTGTAAAATCATTGACAGAAGCGATCTCGATATAGTAGAGCGGAGTATTTTATTGCAGTATTGACTGCCTCTGCAAAGCTTACTGGGAAGACTGACTCGATACAATTTGCTGCCAAATACTCCAAAAACATTAGAATCTGTTACATCCGCATTCTAATGCATACTAAAAAATAAATATAAGATCCAAAACTCTTTCCAAACACGTGGCTAAAAGGTCCTAGTAACCAGGCCATAAAACTTACATAAAAAAAGTATATATAGACTGATGATGATGAATGACTAAAAGTAACATGATAATTTTATTATTTTTTACAGACTTTATACATAAAGAGATTGGGTGTGAATATGTTAAATGCCAATGAAAAAGAACCATTTTGATGGAGAGAGATGACATAAAACTACAAAGATACAAGTTTTTGAAATGCCAGTGGAGTACATGCAATCGTATTCTAGTTTTCTAGTTCTGAATGAGGTTTTAAGTTATTAGTATGATTTAAATGATATATAATAAATTAGTACATAAATTAATATTCAATTGATTTATTTTTACCAAGTTAAGAACCCGATGTATAACAACATTATTCATACACATACCTATAATACTCACAATGGATCTTTGTGTCTCTGAATTGGTTGCAAGACCC
Source organism: Orthosia gothica (assembly GCA_949775005.1). Lineage (NCBI taxonomy): Eukaryota > Metazoa > Arthropoda > Insecta > Lepidoptera > Noctuidae > Orthosia > Orthosia gothica. The sequence continues at coordinate 254,364 of CATKRY010000281.1, read as the reverse complement.
AGCGCAGTAGCTATTTTTGTGTCAAAGTTGAAGGTGAAGATAGCATTGTATAACTGTATCTTTCACTCGCTTACTCTATGCAGTTTACTCGATGACAAACTGTTTCTTACGCAATGGTGGCAGGACCAAGTCCAAAGACATAAAGATCCGCTGTGACTACTATAATATAGGTACGTCATGTTCATTAATACTAAAGACATAAATAAAAATTAAACAGTATCAAGATCGTTTAATCCAATTTCCCCAGTATTGCACACAACAAATTTTTATTTCCACATTTGCCATGAGATTCCGGTAGACCTATAATAGCAGTATTACTCAAAGTTATAAACACACCAAAACTTAGCAACTCACTGTCTAACTGTCTGGTCTGGGCGTCCGACATATTATGAGTACTACGCCATTTCATTTGTTTCATTGTATCATGCAAGAATAAAGGAGGTTCAATACCGACTTCAATACAGGACAAACATTTACAAAAGCCAGTGTACAATGGGCGGTCTTATCGCACAGGGCAATCTCTTACAGACAACCTTTATTTACCTTTTTTAAATTTGGTAGTCGGTTGAATTCAATATACAAAGGTTTCTGCAAATTTAATTTTTTGTCGACAAATACTCAGCCGCGTCAATAATCTTAGTGCTGTCCTCGCAAAGGTATCGCATGGTGATGGTTTTTCAAACTTATCTTCTCAAAGTTGCAAAAACGCGCCGTCAAATCGCAAGTCTATGCCGCGCCTTATCCGCGGTAATGGTATGACACCAAAGTGGATAATGCACTGCCATACGGATCACTTTACAGATTCGCTTGTTGAGTGGACAGACAGATTCCTGATAGTGTTTGCTGTAGCTGAGTGCTTGTATCGCCAACATTGAAGCTGGATTTTTAAGTATGGGAAAAAATTGGAGTTGGTCAGCTGTTCTTGACGAGATGACTTAACACTTAAGATTTATTTGAATCATGACGAATTTGAAAGGGATATCAAATTGCATGGTGCTAAGGACAAAATAATGAAATAAATATCGAATAAATGCTCAAGTTCGTGGTTCAATTCTTACCAAAACGATAGTAGGTAGTTCCAATAAGAACATTATTTTATTCATTAACGGTAAAATACTTTTTAACAGTGTGGGCCATTTAAATAATACCATAACTATACGTGTTCTGATATTTCGGCACTATTAACAAAACCGGCCAAGTGCGAGTCAGACTCGCGCACGAAGGGTTCCGTACCATTATCGCAAAAAAGGCAAAAAAAAACATGTTTGTTGTATGGGAGCCCCACTTAAATACATCACATATGAAAATTTCAACTGTCTAGCTATCACGGTTCATGAGATACAGCCTAATGACAGACAGACAGACAGACGGACCGCGGAGTCTTAGTAATAGGGTCCTGATTTTACTCTTTGGATACGGAACCCTTAAAAGGATGTTCCTGTTAAAGTCCCTTAAGACAGTCCTCTTAATGGTTACTCAGAAGCAAAATATATGTCGTGGTGTCCCAGTGGCTAAGACCTTGCCTCTCGTGTTTGACGTCGTGGATTCCAATCCGGGCAAGTACCAATGTGACTTTTACAAATTCATTATGTACTTTCTAAGTTTATCTTGGACATCACAGGCAACGGTGAAGGAAAACATCATGAGGAAACCTGGACTTATATAGTTAACGTAAGTCTGAAATAGCCAAGTCAGAGGCCTGTGGAGTTCCCAGAGTCGGCTTAGTTAACTCTGATACCAGAGGTGGCTACATCCTCACACGAAAAGAAGAAGCAAAAGATGCATATAACAGATATAGAGCAGTTGCTTCATGGATTATATTCATATTCAAAAGAGTTTGACAGAAAAAGTGAGTTATACGCCAAATTTAAATTAAAACCGTAAAAGCCTTTACGAGAAAACTCCTTTAAAATAAACATAAGCTCGCAAACCTACTTCCATAAATTCAAACCTACACACCACACAACATTTACGTAGATGCCAACCTAAAAAAACTTAACCTCTATTAAACCTAACAAAACTACAACGACACAACCCGTATCATCATTTCGCTCTAAAGGTCTTATAAAAGCATTATAACCCACATAATATTCTGCCAGACATTTTCATGGGCCATAACGATTGTCCCAATCTTCTGCAAAGTAAAATTTCTGCCTAGGTACATACTGTATAGTCGCTGCGTTACAGCTTGGCAATGGCGGTCATTGAACTACTGACATTTAATGACATTTTTAATTTTAGAATACGAACATTCTTTCTTTATAAATGCGAAACTACGAGTAACTCTGTCCGTCTGTTTAATTATATTTTAATGGGTAAAGAGATAGATTGAGTTTTGGAGACGGACAGTTTTCTGTGCAGGGCGTGCATGGAGGCTGAGGAAATCGTCACGCACGTGGTCTTTGAATGCACAGGTGTCATCCAGATCTTATACAGATGTTCTGAGCAAACCAGGAGCTTTAATTAACTTCTGGAGGAAGGTGGGCTGGTTGGAATAACCACCAAATGGTCCACCTGAAGGACTAAGTGCGGAAACCAAAACCCTTAACATAGAACATTGAGTTTTGGAGGAAGTACTACGATACTTTTTATCCCGGGAGTACGTACATTACATTGGGATTTACTGACTTGCCCATGGAAACCGCTGGCATAAGATAATAATGAGAGATTTGCTGACTAGCCGATTAGTCAGTTTTAAAGACGCTGACTAGTCGACCAAGCGGTTTCGGGAGTATTCGGCCATTTCCGAGACGCTTCGATAACAGTTGATTCGCGCCCAAATCGCCACCGCCGCCTGCGAGCCTATCGGAACAAGTTTTATTTACTTCGCATTGTTTCTTGATCTTGGCTTTTGCACAGGGTTGGCTTGGCTGCTGCACTGCACTTCTAGCACTGCTGTCGAATCGGTGTTTTTTTTATTATTATTTAACGATAGGCTCGCGTTTGATCAATATCTCGCCTGATGGTAAGCGATTTACTCTTGATTTAAAGACCCCAAGGTTGTAACTATCAGACCCCGGCAGGGAATTCCAATGAAAGTATTTGCAAAACGCTTTGTCACACTACTACAGATAGTCGGCGCTCTTTGCCGAATAGTCGCCGACTACGAAAGTGGCCAGATGGTCGGCTTTACCGACTAGTGGGAACATCCCTACTAAAAATTAAATAATCCCTTCCTGAATCGAAATCAATCGTGATCCGCTTTACTTAGACAATGCAATACATATTCTTAACTTTAGGAACCCAAACTGTATGGTCTAAAGTTCGGGTTCGAAGAGATTTCAGGGAGAGGGCAATGACCTCTAATGCCACGCTAAAACGACACTACCATTTTACAGGCTGTTTTCAGGAACACATTAACTTAATGTCCTGGAAAAAACAACATATAAACATGTCCTAACATAATGGTAACTTGGTAGGTAGCGAAAACGTGTCGTCAGCTGAAGCAAGCTGTTAAAATCAATCGAGGAAGAAATTTTACTGTTGTGTTATGTTTTGGTAGGCTGTTAGATGAATAGTTTTAATTTTTGGTTGTTTCCTAGTGCAGGAAAGGCCTCTTGTCAGGGAAATATTTGAAAGAGTTGCAATTCACGCTTTTTTTCTGCGTATACAGATTTCACACCATAAAAATGAATTTATTTTTGATTTCATCTCCACTGTTCTCCAAGATTTTAGAAAGCACCTGTGAAATAAAAAGTTGCTTTTTGTAGTACTTGACAGACTTCATTTCAGACGCACAATAGTAAGTCCTCATACCATTAATACAAATACAGTAAGTACGGCCTGGTGAAGGTTTGCGGGGATCCGCTGGATGCGAGACGCACGGGACTGATCAATGTGGTACGCCTCCCCAGGGATGTGCCATAACAGGCATGTTCCGGGGTGGTATTTTCAGGGTTCCGTACCCAAAGGGTAAAAACGGGACCCTATTACTAAGACTCCGCGGTTCGTCTGTCTATCTGTCTGTCCGTCTGACACCAGGCTGTATCTCATGAACTGTGATAGCTAGACAGTTGAAATTTTGACAGATGATGTATTTCTGTTGCCGCTATAAAAAAAAGAATAAAATAAATATTTAAGTAGGGCTCCCATACAACAAACGTGTTTTTTCTGCCGTTTTTTGCGATAGTGGTACGGAATCCTTAGTGCGCGAGTCCGACTCGCACTTGGCCGGTTTTTTCAGTTTTTGAAGTACGGAACCCTAAAAATGAGGAAATTTCAAAGATCAACATGATTTAATCAGATTTTTGTTAGTAAAATATATGTGATAATAGAACCCTTCGTGCGCGAGTCCGGCTCGCAGTTGGACATGCCAGTTTCCTAACGATCTTTGCCTTCACCGTTAAAGAGCAGTGGTGTTGAAATAATTTACACAAAGTAAAGTAAAATAATTTACCCAGGCGCCTGCATGGGTTCGAACTCACGACCTACGACGCGTAAGTTGGGGCCGTTACCACTAAACCACCATTGCTCTCATTTCTTATCTTTATAGTTGTTCCGGCTTTGGGTGTTGTGTATGTGAGTTTATATATTTGTAAACGCACCCACGATACAGGAAGAAATGCCTAATGTGGGGCAACGTTTTTCTAAAAAAAAAAAAAAATAAGAAATAACATCATTTAAGTATGTCTCACAATTTATGAATTTATGAGATTCTACTTTAGCCTTTTTTTTTATATCTTTATTTTAAGGGACTTTTGAACACAGTTCACGTCAGTCCCATCATAAACTCACTTTAGCCTTGAAAACATGACAAACAAACACTTTTACTGAAACATTTTATATTTGCAGTCTGTCGAGTAAGAATACGCAGTTTCCATAGAAACTAACTAATGGATAATCCATTAGGAAAATGGGATGCTGCATCCGCTTTTACACTGATAATATCATGCTGTGAGATTAGTTACAGAGACAAATTTTACGATAAAGTAGTTTTATTTTGATTGTATTGCATATTGTCTTGGCACGGTGTCAGCTTTCTAAAACTTATGGTTTTACGTTACGAGATTTTCCTAAAACATTGAAATATTGCCTTCCTTTTTACCCGACTGCTGAAGGAGGGTAATGATTTATCAGTCTATGTATGTTTGTTCCTATGTGGCGTTCTAGAGACCAAACGCGTTGGCCGATTTTGATGGTTCTTACGTCAATCGATTCGTCCAAACCCTGCAAGTGTCACTGCCTAAAATAAAATGGGAAAATAGGAAAACAGCGGCTTTTGGGCGCCATTTTGTGGGGGCCTAAATTATTTTTTCCTTTCAAACCCATCGTGTGGGGTATCAAAATAAAGGGTTTTAAGAGGTGATTTCAAAAATATAATGTTTAAATGTACCTAACTCGAAAAAAATAAACTAAAAAGTTATAAATAAAAAAAACGAATTTTGAAAATCAAAAGTACATCTATACATCTGGTTTTGGTCAGCCAGTTCGCGAACACATATATCCTCCGACTGCACAGCATGATTGTCTCCTTGTTTACGTCTTTTTAGTTCGCTTTTCATGCAGTCGGGTATTTTTGATTTCAAAAATATATAACACTTATATGTTTAAATGTACCTAACCAGAAAAAAAAATACTAAGAAGTTATTAATAAAAAAAACTAATTCAGTAAATCAAAAGTACATCTATACATCTGGTTTTGGTCAGCCAGTTCGCGAACATATGTATCCTCCAACTGCACAGCATGATTTTCTCCTTGTTTACGTCTTTTTAGTTCGCTTTTCAAGCAGTCGGGTTTTTTTGATTTTTCGAATTAACTTTTTTTATCTTTATAAAGGATAAATCAATGTATAATACCCTAAAATAATAATAATATAAAATAATCATTTTTAATTCGAGTAGGCAATATATATATCATTCTACAGAAGGTATACAATTAGAAAAATCATTAAAAAAATGTATTATTTTACAGTTGTTCTATCTCACGACGGCGGGTTGGTCTTAGTCGTGTGTGAGTGTGTGTAGATGCATATGCACATTGTTTCTGTATGCTTAGGCGATACTGAGCGCTCCCGAGCTTACACACGCAGAAACAAGTTGCGTGTGCATATCTACACACACGACTCAACCAACCCGCCGTCGTGAGATAGAACATCTGTAATGTATCAAAGAAAAGGGAGTCAGAAACTGTGGTTGACAGCAGTCTAATTGCGTAAGAAAATTCGGCGGATAGACGGAAATCCAAATGGCGTCTTTCATCTCGCATGTGATTGGTTGATAGATGCGGGGACAAAACCCTTTGCCTTGCCGATTTCACTTACGTAATGAGGCTACAGGAGACAATGAAAGAAGAAAAAATGTTTTTCGGACCACAAGTAATAATAGATCAGCCGTGATAATGATAATGCCGTGAAAATCAAATTTAAATGCTTTCAATAACCCCTGCAAAAGGCTGAAAATCCGCAAACGCTAATGTTTTTTACCCGACTGCCTAAGGAGGGTAATGTGTTTATCAGTCTATGTTTGAATTTTTTTTTGTTCCTATATGGCGTTCTAGAGACCAAACGCGTTGGCCGATTTTGATGATTCTTACGTCAATAGATTTATCTTAACCCTGCAAGTGTCACTGGCTACATTAAAATTGGAAAATAGAAAATGGCGGCTTTTAGGCACCATTTAAAGCCAACCCATAAAAAGTTATAAATAAAAAAATCTAAGAACCCGACTGATTTAAAAGCGAACTAAAAAGACGTAAACAAGAAGAAAATAATCATGCTGTGCAGTCGTAGGATACATTTAGTTCTGGTCAGCCAGCTCGCGAACAAGTATCCTCCGACTGCACAACACGATACCTACCTACCCACCAATTTGTTAAACTATTTATTTGAATTAGAAATACGAATGTTTCTATCGTCGCGGCGGCGATCTAATAAAATTTTAGAACACAAAAGCTGCTATTGTGACTTAACTATGATAGTGAGATATATACTCTCGCAGTCTTTTTTGTAGGTGATAATGAGTACTTTAATCATGTACTACATAATTCTTATGTATCATCAATAGTTCTCTCAGCGCAAGCCAAATGATGAATTTTATAGGCAACATTTTGCGACTTTGGGTTACATTATTGAAATTTTCATAAGGATCTCTAACTGTTGTTGAAAATAAATCATAGCTTTTGTTACTCGAGAATAATGTAGCTTTTCATAGGTGAAAGAATTTTTTAAATCAGTCCAGTAGTTTCAGAGCCAATTCGGTACAAACAAACAAACAAGATGAACATTGAAGACTGTCAGAATACCAATAGCCCATTGCTCCAGCTGGAGATCAAATCCGGGACCGGCTCAACAGTAACCCACATAAAAATTAAGCAAGTGTACCTTAACGGAAAAGCCCCGTAACTTTATCACTTATCACCGACCTAATGTCAAACACAACCTCAAACTACATATATCAAGACGTATTGCATTGTTATCAGCAACATTTTCTTATCATTCTTGTCTTGTACCAACGAGTTTAACGTGTTTTTAAGTATCGTACATTTAGCTTCGGAAATGCATAATGTTTTGTTAAAGAGGTGGAAGTCGGATGTCGGTTTGAAAGGACTATTATTGTTGGTATCTTTTGGCGGTAATATTTTGAAGTTTTATGGTCTGTGAATTGTGTGATAGTGGAGTATTTTATGCAGCACTGATACTATCATATTATGTACAAATACACAGAGGGAAGTTTTTTGAATGATAATGATGACGATTTAACCTAAATAAAATAATCCTCCGGTAAAGTAAGACATTTTGTTACACTACATACATGTGCTGCCGATTTACAACGTGAAATAAGGGGACTTCCTTTTTAGGGTTTTGTACCCAAAGGGTAAAAACGGGACCCTATTACTAAGAGTCCGCAGTTCGTCTGTCTGTCTGTCTGTCTGCCACCACGCTGTATCTCATGAACTGTTATAGCTAGACCGTTGAAACTTTCACAGGTGATGTATTTTTGTTGCTGCTATAACAACCAATACTAAAAACACAATAAAATAAATATTTAAGTGAACATTCGTAATTTTATTGCCGTTTTTGCGATAATGGTACGGAATCCTTCGTGCGAGAGTCCGACTCTCACTTGACCGGTTTTTATAATTCTATTTTAAATAAAATTAACTTGTTATGATTTGAATTTACGTTTCACTGTTTTAGATTTTGTGGATGTATTTTTATTTCAAACGTAAAACATAAATAAAAATGGATTCAGGAATCTGAACCCAATAACAAAACAACACACAAAAAGAAAAGAAAAACTATTAAAAAGAAATTAAAAAACAACGTTCTAAATACAAACTTCGCAAAACGCGCCAAAAACATTCCACGTTGTCTATGTAGGTCGACTTTAATACAGAGCAAAGGCGTTTGAACATACTTCTTAGATCTTTTTGCAATGCATTGCAACGAGGTTATAATAAAATTGTCCGATGTCCGGGGAAATCTGCAACTTAATTGCTGGCTCGGGGCAATCTGTGCATCCCGGGGTTTATATCAATCTGTTTTATAAAAAAATTGAAAGATTAACTCAAATGATTCTTAGTTTGTAGCACGATAGTTTAAAAATATTGGTGCTTAGATGGCTTTAGAAAGTTTTCAAATCTAACTGCCTGCCTAGCCTTTTCCCAATTATGTTAGGATCGGCTTCCAGTCCTACCGGATTCAGCTAAGTACCAGTGTTTTACATGGAGTAACTGCCTATCTGACCTCCACAACCCAGAAACTGGGTAACACGATACCACTTGGCAAGACTGGCGTCAGATCTCAAGCTTCTGACTACCCGTAACGACTCTCAAAGATATTCAAATGACAGCCAGGACCAACGGCTTAACGTGCTTGCCGAGGCACGGAGGAATCTCGGTAGAGAGGTTGAAATGGTCACCCATCCACGGACCGACCTTGTCAAGCGTTGCTTAACGTTTTAGATCGACTCGTGCGGCTGTTATTGCTTAGCCACGAGCTCTTTGAAAGTTTTCAAATCTAACATTAATAATTTATTTAATCAAGAAGAAGAGCGTCTTTAAGGGCGTCTTTTGAAAAGTTTTAATATGTTAGATACATCCATAGAGATTGAACAGTCCGTTTTTGTTAAAAAAATTAACGATACAGTAATGACTTCTAAAACCAAAATCTAAGAACATCTAGTAAATATCACCTACTAGTAAAAATATGCAATTTTTCCGAATTAGGTACACAATTATTTCAGCATTCTTGAAAGAATTGTGTTCATTATACTCCTATTTATTTTCCTACTTGATGCAAATACAACACAAATTCACAATGGACGAAAGGGCGCTGACGAGAATTTGCATATTTTTCGTCATGGGTGTCATTTGCATGGTTTTTGAGATACTAATACGGAAAATGGGGTCAAAACCAAGATCCAAGATGACACCCATGACGAAAGGTTGTATAATTTTCATCGGCGCCATCTTGGATTTTGATTTCGACACCATATTCGTTATTAACAACCGCAAAGATCATGAAAACAATACCCATAACAAAAAGTTGGCAAATTTTCGTCGGTGCCATCTTTGATTTTGGTTTTAACCTCATCTATCAGTTACCAGCGTCCTCGAAATCAAAGGTAATATCGTGCGAGATTGACAGGTGTTTAAAAACTTTCTGTCTAATCCAGAAATTCAGCTGCAGATTATTCAGTTACATCAACATCATCGTGATTACAAAGATAGACTTCTATTCTTGCGTTGAATTCAGTCTGTGTTTGGATTAATATGTTGTCTTAGTCTAATTGAATATTGGCACAATTTTGATAAGACTAATTTATAATATCGCAATATTTTTAAATATATTCACGCAGAGGTTTGGTACCAACAAACTAAAAAAAACAAAGTTACAAACTTGTTTCATTTAACCGAAAACATCTTCACAAATTGCGGACAACAAAGCAATGACCTCTACAAGCCATAAAAAACTAATCCGTTTTAATCAAAGCCATCCGGAACTAAATCAAGCAATTAAAACTTTAGCGATAAAAATATATCGCCAAAGAACCCGGGCCGACCATTATTTTAAGTAAATAATTAACACAACTTCTTAATTTGCAGTCAATAAAAAACAGAAGTTTGTAAACTTAAACAATAAGGGTAAGCTAGGCGGTGACAGAAGATGAACGATCGCCAACTTCAGTGACATATTTACCGCGTTTAATACAATAAATCTACATTGTTTTATTTATTTATCCGTAACTTTAAGGGAAACCGTGAAACTTAAATAAAACGCTGTAATATAAGCATATCGTCTGCATAACTAATATTATGAAAGTTACTGTTAGTCTGTCTGATCTTTTCACGACTCAATGGCTGAAAGGATATGGACAAAACTTTAAACACGGGTAGACCATAATATAATTCAAGTGAATTTTCAGTTAAGTTACGTTCTCTTGGGATAAGAAAAAAATAGCCGCTAAAACAAAAATACTGAGCATGGTTAGTTGGCCGTTGCTATATACACCTGTCCAGCAGTGTTATAATACTTATAATTCTTATTATTTGATTAATTTGTAGAAAACCAAAACTTCAAGCCCTGCCTACATCATCAAACCATATGCCGAGCAAGCATAATTTCCTATTTTAGAATACTTATCCACAAACTTTCCTTCTTTTCTACAAAAAAATGGGGTTTTACAGACCCTTCTGATACCAAATTTGAGTGCGGTTCCCCTGTCCAAAGCATGACCCACTTGTTGGAGTGCTCCTAGTGTTCATACGCCAGCGCTTTGGAGGACTTGATGAACTCCACTGATGTTGCTATAAACGTGGCCACCTACTGGCTCGAAACTATCTAAACCCTCGTCTACGCTAGGCGAGCCGAGCACGAGCGTAGCATGAATTCATGAAGCAGAGTCGGACATAGAACCTCCAGCGAGCACGCGACGCTATTCAAATTCACGCTCTCCTTATGCTCAGTTCGTGCTGCGCTAGAGTTCGTTAAATCAGCATCGACTAGAAAACAAGAAGAATTTCTGACTACTGCACATTTTGTACAAAACATCAAGAATCATACACTAAATCCCAAACAAAGAAAGATTACATATCAGAATACTGTTCATTCAGAACGTAAATTGTTCGTCTGCACCATCTACATGCCTCTTACAAATACGACTGTCATCGTTCCAGACACGTACGGAATAGTTCTGCAGTTTAACTAATAGTATTTACACATATTCTGCATATTAGAGTGATATTACACTTGTGAGGGATTCCCTCTGAATTGTGTACCGGGAGTAAATAGGGAGTGTTTTAAATGACTGACTATCCATACCTAAAATGTACGTTCAACGCATCTTGGGTAGCCAGCCCGTTATGACCTGCATCTTCTTTTCTTTTTTTTCTTTTTTATTATTGATAGGCTCTCGCTTGACCACTATCTCACCTGATGTTAAGCGATGATGTGGTCGACGGTGTAACATGCTTGCCTAGAAGAAACCTATTCACTCTTGACTTAAAAACCCCGAGGTTGTAGCTATCGGTAAACACAGACTCCGGCAGGGAATTCCACTCCTTAGCTGTACGTATAATGAAAGTATTATCAAAACGTTTAGTGCGTATGGGTGGGATGTCCACCAAGTACCGATGGCGCATCGCCGTACGTTTTGTAGTCCGATGATGAAACGGGCTAGGCGGAACCAGAACATGCAATTCCATCGCACACTCCCCGAAATGCAACCGATAAAAAACCGCTAAGCTCATCATGTCGGATTTTGATACCTAAATACGGATACAGTGAAAAATATAGAAATAACGATAAACGAGAAAGATTTGTGTATATAATTTGTCCGGTGCGAAACCGGGGTGAGTCGTCTGATATAGTTCTTGGCTATCTCATCATCTTCCTGCCCTTATCCCATGTTACTTGGGGTCGGCGCAACACGTTTTCTTCTTCCATACCGTCCTGTCCCCCGTCACTCCATCACTGACGCCCTTTTCTTTCATATCACTCCTCACACAGTCCATCCATCTTTTCTTTGGCCGTCCCCTCCCTCTCCATCCATTCACATCTATATTCATAACTCTTTTAGTAACATGCGTTTCATCCTTCCTCATCACATGACCATACCAGGACAAACGGTTTCCTTTTAACTTTTCTGTCACTGGCGCCACTTTCAAACTACCTCTAATATACTCATTTCTCACTTTATCCATTCTCGTCACTCGGCACATCCATCTCAACATTCTCATCTCTGCTACATGCAATCTCTTTTCATCCATCTTTTTCACAGCCCAACATTCTGATCCATACAGTACGACAGGTCTAATTACGGACTTGTAAATTTTCCCCTTTAACTTGAGGGGCATCAAGTTCTTGGCTATCTATTAAAGAAGAAAAAGTTATGCTGTCCCTTTCTTCAGCTGGTCTTTATCTATACCTACCTATAAATGACCGAAGTGTCCCAAATTAAGAAAAGAGAAAAAATCTGCCGCGTTATTTATTCGCTCCAAAAAACTTTGAGTGAATTGATTAAAAGTTGAAAGGCAGTTTATAAAGTTAGGCCGGCAATTTTTCTAAATCACTCCTCCCATAAATTACGTTGTACACCATTATTATAGTATAGGGGACTTGCTTTTCTTATGCGATTAGGTTCGTTGCTTTTTAATGTTATGATAACGACAATATAGCAGATTAACATTTAAATAGAAAATATATAATAACCTGACCCTGTGTAGAGTAATAAGTTACATAATAAGTAATAGCCATGTAACCATAGTCTTTGAACGCAGCTCTTTCACTTTATTTATGAAGCACCCTACGTTGGTGAGATTGGCTGCAACTTCACGGCGGACTTCACTTCACTCAAAATATCTTTTTTGAAATCCAACGCACCACCATAACCAAGGTAAACTGGGTAAATCCCTGAGAAATCTGACAGCTTATTTCATAGCGATTCTAACAAAATAACATTCATACATGGTTCCTATGCAAAACTGCCGAGAAATCAGCGATTTTCTGAGACCGGGCGATAGCGCAATCGGCGGGTGGCCATCTTGTTTTTGTCTGTCTCATAAAAATGGAATCAGAAATCATTTATTTGCGAAGAATGTAGGTAACAAAACATAGTTTTGATGGTGTAAAAAAGGAAAAACAATTGGATCCAGTACATTCTACCGTATGGCATGCAACATTAAGCACTATAACAATCATAAGCATTGCAAATCTATATTAATCAAAATTGTCAGGTGATCAGTTTCTAATGTAGGTAATAATATTCTTAAAAGTCAAATTCAACGACGGCATCACACACACTTTGGACGGCAGAGGGGTTAATATTGTTGAAGAAGAAGAATAAACTATTGTGAGAAGAGGGTCGATCTTTTAATGTACCGCCCACAGCCTTGCTATGAAATAAAGTTGTGAACATAAAGTTCCAGTCTCTGAAATGAAACTCATCCATCATGAATGAGAGAAATTGTCAAACGCGTTGGTTAATCTCCGGCAAGAGACGTTAGATGCGCAAAAGTCGTTTTTTAGGTATCTTTGGTAGAGAAGCGGGGCGCGGGGAACGTTTAGAACTGTTCCAAGCGCGCGATTGGTTGGTCAGTTGACACAAGGATCGACTGACCAATCGTGTCGCGTCCACGTTCCGGTTGCTCTATATGGTGGTTGGTCAGTTCGCGGCATATGCGTGAACTTACGTCCACTACGCCAAAACCTTGCCAACTTAAGTGCCGGGCACCTGTGATTGGTTTAATGAACGTTCAACAGCAAATCGCGTCACTTGAATTTTCTACGTTTATGACGCGTCGATAAATTCTTTTTAAAAACCGAGTCTTAGTATTCGTTCACAATAGTGTGAAGTACAAAATCAGAACAATCAAATAAACACCATGAAAGATGTCTACAAGAGTGACACACACAGGAAAGTCTCAATCCATATTGGCTATTGAATAAATCAGTCACGTCTTACCATAGTGACACCTGAAACCTAAACGAGACCCCAACGGCCTCCTGCTACAGAACAAATTCCCTCACATAGTGTGTTCAAGACTTCAATCACATATACGGAACAACTTCTAGTAAGGAATCCTCTCCCAGATTGCGAGTCAATAAACAGCATACGTGTCTTAAAATCCAGAGGTTCTGTTAAAACTTCTTGAGAATGCAGTAGGTATATTGTACGATATGAAAGGAATAGCCATTCTACGAAAGCAAGGCATATTTCACAAAAGTAACATATGACAATCAAAACAAAATAACTTTTATGGTAGACGGTTTACAATACCGTTTTAACTAAAACAAATTACCTTAAGACATTAGAGACTCAATTAACAGTAAAATCGTAAATCGCTGCAAGAATACTACAACTCGATTTTAAATAAATTTGTCAAAAACTTATTGACTTCCAGATCATAGCATGATAAGACAGACCCCAGATGTCTAATAATGTGCTATGTTTAAGCCTAAGGACAACCACGTTTATATAAATTAACTATCATCCATCCATACCATCTACCCTACCTACCCTAGGTGGGTAGACTTTACATACCTACCAACCTACTCACCTGCCCTATCGATCAACCTATCCTACCCTATCCTACATACCCTCTTACCCTACCCTACCTACCTACCAAATTGGTAAACTATTTATTTGAATAAGAATCAATACGAATGTAACAAACTTGTTTCCACCGGCGATCTAATAAAATTTTAGAACACAAAAGATGCTATTGTGACTTAACTATGAAAGTGAGATATATATATCCTCTCGCAGGTTTTTTGTAGGTGATAATGAGTGCTTTAATCATGTAGTACATAATTTTAATGTATCAATAGTATTCTCAGTGCACGCCAAATAATTAATTTTATGGGCAAAATTTTGCTACTTTGGGTTACATTATTGCAAATTTCATAAGGATCTCTATTTGTTTTGAAAATATATTATAGCTGATATTACTCGGGCATAATGTAGGTTTTCACAGGTGAAAGAATTTTTAAAATCGGTTCAGTGGTTTCGGAGCCTATTCGGTACAAACACACAAACAAAATAATCTTTCTGTTTTATAATATTGGTATTGGTATAGGTTTAAATAGACTACTTGTAGTAAAACACGATGTACCGCGCTTCACAGCCAACGTTACAATTGCCGATGTCACTAGATTTCGTCTAACCTTTGGGCGGACCCTAGTGTGACCTTGACCTTCGCGTAATCTCCTAGTTTCACCTATACTGCAGTGTCACTGCATTATAAAGAGTGTTGAAAAGGGGTTAGGGACGTTTTGTTCAGGATTTTTTTTTACCTACCGCAGTTTATTTAGAGATTTATCAGTGCTTTCCGTGAAAAGGGTTTTCACTAGTGACGATAGATACTTAAGTAGGTACCTAAGCTAGGTAGGTGCACAGTACGCAGTTAGCCCATACCAATCTTGCTAACTAGCACTTAGGAACTGACTAGATACATGTACTTAATTTAAATATAAAATAAAAATCTTTTACCAAAAAATATACGACCGACTTTCAAATAAAACAAGGTGTAAATAACTTCTTTTTCGGAAGTCGGATTTCCTGTTTTATTCTTTCGTTTTTTGACACTGTCTGCCGGAAAAGAAGCTATTTTTTACTTTGTAGTTTTTTTATTTGTAAGTCGGTTGTATTTTTTTGAAAAAAGGTTTTTTTTTTTTTCGCTTTTTTGTTGTGGTACCAAATAGGCAAGTTCTATAATGCCAGAATAGATTACCCAAATATCATGAAACTTGAACATAACCAGTGTATTGAGTGTACACCACGGTTAACTGTACACATCTTCGTACCCCTTTAGAGGATACTGTCGTGATGTTATGTTATGAAATGGTATACATTTTTTAACAAACATATGCTACTGCAGCAATCCCGAGCGAATTGATTTTTTTAAGAGTTCTGTTGTATAAATCCGGCGTTCTTTATCAAATCTTTACCAAATTTAAATGGGACCATATGAAAACATACTTTTTCAAACGAAAAATAGTTTTCAAAATCGGTTTACAATTGACGGAGAAATCAGTAAACATACACAAAAAAAAAACAAACATAAAGTCGAACATAGAACCTCCTCCTTTTTGGAAAATCGGTTAAAAAAAGGAATAGTCACGAGAAACATACGTGTGTGCAAAATTTCATCTCAATAGAACACCGGGAAGTGGGTCAAAATAAATTTCCAATTTTTTATTACAGACAAACACCGGGTCAAGAGAAACTAAATAATGAAAATAAAAAAAAAACAAGAAAGCTTGAAAAGAAGATTTTTTTATATGGTTTTACAGGAATCAGGAAACCAATTAATGTTGCTCAGTGAACATGTGAGCTTCTACATCAGTTTATTACTTTACAATAAAATATATTGGAACAAGCTCATTAATTTTTAACAATTATAAAGTTATAAATATTTAATTAAAGGTTTATAGCGGATAATAAAAACAGTTTTTAATTAAAACTGCATTCCTTAAGATGAATATTAAAACAAGCTAAAGATTGCATGCCAAAACTTGCTTGTGTTAAAAACAGAGAAAAAGCAAAGTTGATAAAATAAACATGAAGATCACAAAACAAATAGTCTGTCTTTGAGGGCACTTTTTTATATAAACGACGACACTGGTGTTGATGCGGTTGGCCCTAATATTTAGATAATTTATTCCAAAGATAAGAAATTTTTGAGTTTTATTCGTATAACATATTGCAATTAATTTGTAAAGTTATGTCTAACATGGACAAAAAAATAGACAATCGCATCAAAACCGCCGAATTGTCACCATCTCAAATACAATTTAATTATCTACATTTTGATCTGAAGCAATTTTTTTAAAGTCTAAGAATAATAAGGAAAGTACAAAAAACTATTACATTTTGGGTCCACCCGGGTGTGAAACGAGTGCGCGTTTTGTTCCCTCAAGGTCGTTGGTGACAGTCTCTTAAGCAGTTATAGGTAAAACCCTTAGGTCTAATCTAATCTTAATCTGCCATATTTGGAAAATATTCACAACGATAAAAAATTAATAAATAAACTTGCGCTTAAAGCCAAAAACGTTGAAATTTTACATTGTGTAGCCCTCATTGGGAAAATGCTAAGCAGTTTTTTTTATCAAATCGTAAAATGCCTTGTAATTTATTTAGACATCGACAGATATTAATCCGTCACAGTCTTTCCTATTTCGTGAACAAAAGCAATCTCCAATCATTGGAAATTGGTCGTAAAATATATCATTCAAATATGTCATAACTTCTGCCGAAACATAAACAAGTCGTTACGTAAACGCATAAGATAGCGTTTCCACATAGCTGGCCACAGACATTGACCTTATGGTTGACTCAGTAATATTTTAATTAAGATTATCATAAGATTAGATTATGTAAACGAGATAAATTTTTGGCAAATTTGTCGTCTAGGTCATCTTGAATATTTCTTCATTTGATTCACGGAAGCGGTCAACTTTGATATACCATTTAGGTGACAAAATATTCCCAGTTACTTTAAGAAAACTCCTTCAACTCGACTCCACGCCAGTCAATAAATTGTCAGATATAAAGGTTTTCTCCATTGTCGTGGTGACTGGGTCGAGTAGAGGTCCTTCAAACTGCCTTTGAATATGTGCCTAAGGGTTCGGTATCTTTTTATCTGAAACAATTGGGACTTTGAAAAGCTGAACAGAAATCTACATTCATATATTATTAATGCAAAAGTTATTGATCTGTCTGTCTGCTTGATATCGGCTGACCGAATTCCGATGAAATTTAGCACACTGTTAGACCATTTCCTGGATTAGGTTGAGGGATTTTCATTTTATCCTGAGAGTATCATCATAATCATCATTTCAGCCGAAAGACGTCCACTGCTGAACATAGGCCCCAAGTGTCGCTACATTAACCAGGATATTGGCCTTGACCAGGTCTTCGGTCCACCCAGTGGGAGCCCTTTCAACGCAACTTCTTGCCGTTTGCGGTCACCATTCCAGAACTTTTCGGTCGGTCATCTGTTCTGCGAGCAATGTGCCCTGCCCACTGCCACTTAAGTATGTTCTCTTGTAATAATTTCCCAGTTTCAAGCGGGTTAAGTCGCTGGCAGAGCCTAGTAAAGACTATATATACAAGATATATGACAAGAAGCAATAAAACAAAATGAACCGAGTCTGTATAGATTGTGTTCACAATAACAAAAGCTTTATAAAAGAACAAAACAAAGTTAGCTTTGAACTTTTTATCTGTGCATAAAATATGACTGTCTGTAGTTTTTATTTTTTTACAGACCATTGATAATATTAGTAAAGTTTTTATTTAAATTTTTATGCTAAGGTGAATAATTTGTATCAAAAACATAATATCTATTGAAGAAACTTCTATCATAATTTATCGAAGAAATGACTAAAATTCCAAAAGGAACACTGTACAAAATATCGAATGGCCAAAACAAAGTTTAATCTGTCTAGTGTTATTTGAAGATTTGCCCACTTTAAACTCTTTATCTTTACAAAATATGGCCTGCTCGTGTATAATTCACAGCACTTCTCACACTGTGAAGTTTAGTTAAAAATATGTGGCAAGATATTTACCATTATCTCACGCGTTAGCAAGCGATGGTAGGCGTGTTCCAACGTCGATCACATGATCGACGGTAGAACACGCTTGCCTAGAATTAGCTTATCCACTCTCGAACCCCAGACAAACTCTGGCAGAGTTTACATTTGCTACTCTTTTGTATGCAGTCATGCTAGTCATTATGTTCAACTTTTGGTTGAAAAACGCCCAGCTCAGCGCATATATATATATAGTTACTTGGGCATTGCTTTAGTAATTTTCGTTAAAATCTTCTAGTCATGATTCACTGCCAACATCTTGCCCAACCGAGCAGGTAATATGATAGTGTTATCTTTACTTTACACCTAGTTTACCTCCCGGGGTTGACGTGGCATCGATAGTTTCTAAATTCTTGGAAACTTAACTATCTTTCTTACACTAACCTACGTTTATACTTGCCATTTTTAATCTCCAAGTTTGAAAGAAAAGATGTGTGTTTGCATTGTATATCCATGGAACCTATAATCACATGAGTACTATTACCTATACTATTCTATTTACACTTACCTACGTTTAAACTTAACCAAATATTTTTGCAAATTATAATTGCAGCCTAGTTTGATCCAGACTGATGCGATTCCCCCGTGATGGGTGCTCGCATTGTCGAGGCTAGGGGCTTAGTAGCCGTGGCTTGGTCACCCACGGTAAAGCGAAGAGGAACCCGAGGAAAGGCCGCTCGTCAGGGCTTTTGCCGATAAGCCAACGATGTAGCGACCGACAAGTAGGTTGCGGTGCCGCCTGGGCGACATCACAACTGAGGTGGGCCGCGATGTCGTATGGGGCCGCCCATACCAATACGATATCGCGGCTGAAGGTTAGAGGCCGCGGCGGGAGTGAAGTGCCGGTATTGCGGTGCGCCGCTCTCACTACCTTCCGCGGCCTGGACGGGGTTGCCACCGTCTGATCGCGAAAGCGGGAAGTCCCCGCAGGGGAGGAGGAGTATCGGTATAACGTTGGCCACTCTCCCTCCATACCGAAAAACGGAAGGTAAGTGGCGGGGCCATTGTCTTAGACCCGTCACATGGGGACCAAGGGTGCCATGGCGTCCATGTGCTTGTTTGGTCCCTGGGGTGGTCAAGGCGTACAGTGTGTTCTGGTGCGCCGCTTTTGGGGGGTATTCCCCCGAGGAGGGTTCGGTGACAAACAGCCGCGGCTGGTTCGCGATGAGTGCTAACGCGTGTTCGTGTTCCCGCTGTAAGCGGCACAGGAAGACACCGTGGAGTTTTAGTGGGTTGGAGCCCCACATAACTACACTAACTGCCTGATATAGTGAGATTAATCTGGGATGCCATCATCAGATCCTGGTTTCCTTATCATGGTTCCACTCTTGGGATATCTCCTTTCCAACAAAAAAAAGAATCATCAAAATCGGTTCATAAACGAACACACATAAAAAAATTATATATATATATATATATATATATACGGTCGAATTGAGAAACCTCCTTTTTTGAAGTCGGTTGATAAACAGAAATAATTTAAAGTTGGGACTCCTCTTATCTATAGACATATAATAAAATTGGAGTGTCTGTTTGTAATATTGAAATAACCGTTTTTTACTACATGTATATGAATATATATACGGTACATACACCAAAATATCATTTTTTAAAATTTTTGTCTGTCTGTTAGTTCCGGCTAATCTCTGAAATGGCTGGACCGATTTTAAACATTCTTTCACCCATGGAAAGCTACATTACTCCCGAGCAACATAGGCTATAATTTTGACGGAAGCGAAGCCGCGGGGGTCAGCTATAATTAATAAAACTAGTTTCTGTTTCTTCTAGGTTTTGTAATCTTAATAAAGCGAACATCCAACAATGGTACGGCACTTTATTAATTTACTTTGTCGTCTCTTTTGTTTTCGTTAGCCACAACCAATTGTCAAGTTGGGTCTAAATAAATTCAATTAGGTTACTGACCTATTTCGTTTGTTGATTTGGTGTGACGGACGAATTACAACAGAATTCTTATTATTTTCTTTCTTTTTTGTTGACGTAGATTTGGAGGTGTTTTTTGAACCTAAGATTATTTCTATTTGGTGGGTTTTTATGAATTTATTCTGCTTTGCAAATATCAGCATAGCCGTCTCCATTGACCTTTGGGTAACTGTAAGCTTTCTGATGAGGCCCATTGTGAGCGACCACGTCTCAGAGCCATAGGTAGCAAAATCAAAATCTCGAATCACCATCTTGAAAGTTAGTTCCATCTCAGAAGATTCGCATTCACTATTGTAATAACGCCAACTAATGAGGCGTCAAAGAGCTAGATAAATTCACTCAATGGGTTAAATTCAACCCAGTTTTAACCAAGTTCCACCCAGATGACAAGGAATGACAGATATTAACTGTCTTACAAGTTTAAATTACTTTTTAAATTCGCTTAGTTGGGAATTTTGAGTTGGACAGTTACAAGGATAAATTCTATCGGAATTCATTTTAGTTTTTTTTTTATCTTACTTTTTTAATGTCTTTTTTATACTGTAGATAGCGTTTGTTATCAGCAGAAAAGAGAGCTTTTCCAGTTTCACATTTTTAGATTTGGCTGCGTCACACGCCCTGTACGTCACTAGTCTCCGGTTTTGTTGAAACTTTTTGAGGATATTGTTCTCAAATTGTTCTATTCAGTACCTTCAATGAAAAAAAGTGTACCTCTCGGGTTTCGCTAAAAAATGGAAAATAAAAAATGACGTACAGGGCGTATACGCCCCGTACGTCATTTTTTTTTCTGTTAGAGTTAGAGATGCACATTATACATCAAATAAATGTTCCCGAATATAAACCTACGAATACTGAATATTGACTCTACAGCGCTCACCAAACCGCCACAATATTAAATTGAAAATCGTAAAAATATAACCTAAAAATTTTGGACCCAGAAAAAAGGCATTTTGTTGAGATTTTTTTACCTGAAATAAATGTTCTCATTTAGCGCTCCACAAATATGTAATTATATCACAGATAAATGCGAAACTTTCAAAGTTATTAGCAAATCAAAATTAAACTAACATCACCAACACAGATCTAAAGATTTTTGCAGTACCTAGATGTGGCAATTAAATTTCAAATTGGAGCGTATAGATAGAACTCTAAGTTATCTAGAGATTGTTTATAACTGGTTACTGATTGTTTCTGCCTCGACTGTATAATACCTGCATCAAATTTATTTGGATATTATTATTTTTTACGCCTCATAATTTTCGAGAAAAATATTGCTTAATTTTGAATAATTTTTAAGCTAATTAGTTAATTTAATTTAAAATTGTCATAATTTGCCACTGTTAATGTAAAATAAGTGACAAAACGATTTTAATTTTTATTAATAATATTTCAGGTTTCCATGTATTCATGGATATTTTAGTTTTGAACTTTGCAGGTGATAGGTTGATTTCAAATAAAGTATCATTAACGAAACATCTTCTCGAAATCGAATCGAAAATTAGATTTCAATTCGATTTCGAGAAGATGCTGTAAATGATATCTACAGTTATTTTTTTTTGTTTTTTTATTACAACCTATTAACCTTTGTTTTAACCTTAATGATCGGTTCCGTCTATCCCAATTGGCTATCCCAATCAGTTGGAATACATGGAATATTTTTCCACTCTTCCCAGCATGCGAAATTGTTTCGTTTTTATGCTGAACATGTGAATATAATATTTATATTTTTTAGTTTAAAGTTAGTAAGTTTGACGTTTTGTTTGTTAAAAAAGTTAGATTAATGAATTTTTCACTTTTCCGCAAAACTTCCTTTGAAAAAATTAGCATGGGCAGAAGCAGTTTTTAAAATATGACGTTAAACCCTGCAGAAAATGGGGCTGATATTATTGACGTCTTAAACACTACAATCGTGTTCAGAATTTGAAGCTTGTGTATCAAAAAGAAGTACCTTAGAATATTGATGATGGGTGATGATGTCAAGGACAAAATTAAGGAAATTTGAGAACATACTAGTTATATTATGCCTTCTTAGTCACTGAAAATGACGGGTGTGTTACGTCACTTAGAAAAGTGTTACATCGAATAACACGTCCCCGTAAGTTTGTTAACTCGAAACACTTCACAACGAATACACGCTACCACGAAAAACTTAACACCGTAGCCATGTGATCTCGAATAAACATATCTCTAATTTCACCAATTCTAATCACTTAACAACAAATGCGCGCTTCTACGAAAAACTTATCGCCGAAGCCACGCGACCACGCTTAACCAAACCTCTAACGAAAGACACCAAATAATTATTTAATACATCAATTTCATCATCATCGTTTTTGGATCCCAGATAGTACATTTCGTACCTGCCCAATTGTTTTTATCAGATTTATACGGTGCACAGATTAATTGGAGTCCACGATACCGTGCAAAAGGTGGAAGGTACCTTTGGTGTTTGGGCTCCTGTCCGACAAAAATGAAATAATTTATTGTTTTTTTTTTTAATAAAGTAATTACTGACTTCGAGAAGGCGTCAATAAATGCGGTAAAACAAGTGTTCCCTGAAAGTAAACACAAGTGTTGTTACTTCCATCTTGCTCAAAGTATTTGGAAACCCATACAATCTGCTGGTCTATCCAAACAATATTCAGAATCGACATCTTTTGCTCACAAAATGCGTCATTTGGCCGCATTAGCCTTTTTAAAACCATATGAGATACCTGAGGCTTTTGAAATACTAAAATAAAAAGTATTACCCAAGGATGCAGTGAAAGTCACTGATTGGTTTTCCAGATATTATGTCAATGGAACTTATAAAAAGAGAAACTTATACAAAAAAAAAACATCTTCTCCGTGGCCTGAAATTAAATGATTGAGAAGAATCCGTATGAATAAACACGATAAAAATTATATATGATATAATCTATACCAATCAACAGAAAGCTGCCATATTAAATACTTGTAGAATAGTTTGAAAAACATGCATATGGACGAGGAAATCTCAGCCTCATCTTGAATTCACACTGCCGCTATATTTCCTTGGCTTTAGCCCGTGAATTGCCGATAATAATAATAATCTGGCTTCTAGCACTAGGCACTCTGCCTTCCGCCGACAATCAGTGAGAAGTGAGTAGAGCTAAACACTAGATACGAGTTGGCGAGCAGCGCAAAGCGAGTGTGTAATTTCGATGGTTTTGTCGCTTAGCTATTATAAGCGAGTTCTTGTTCGGTTGGCGATTACTCTCACTACTCGCTCGGGGCATTCGGTCGTGGTTGGTCTTTCATCGTGAGCTCCGACTGCCAAGCAAGCATCGCTGAGCGATTATTATTTTTGATAGCTCTTGTCGCTGTGACAAAATAGTGGTGAGAGGGTTCTCGCCGACAGTGTGAACATCCATCGATCAACTATTAATACGTATATATCTTTTGTTCGTTTCTTCAGCAAGAAAATAGTCAATAGCTACCTCATCACTTCCTCGTCGGTGGTGGGACAAGTGCCTTATCCACCACAACGAAGTAACGTGAGGGTACATAATGTCCTGAATGGCTTCGAAAAATAGATGTGTGTGGTAGTGATGTGTTGTTTGTTTGTTTTTGCTTAACTGCCATGCTCCCAGATTGCAATTCCATTTCTAGATTCTGAGAAATACGTGGACAAATAAATGTAAAAACAAACAAAGTAAGAAATAAAGAAAACATATTTATTTGCCACAATTCGACCTACAAATTCATAAATTTTGCATAATCTGAACATTTCAGTGTTTTCGATGGTAGTACATACATGCGCTTATAGTCAAATCAAGCTGATACAGAATCGAAGCGAAGAGACGCGTCAAATTCTCTCAGATGAGCGCGAATACGTGCTATCTATGTATAATATAGTATAAATTAAATAAAACGAACAATGAATAAAATATATACTGAAAAATACCTACATTTTTAAATGAACGAGATTCTCATCCATAATCAGTCAAACATTTTTTTTTTCAAAACACACAGGCCACATGTAATAGCTGCACTTCTAATAGCGACCAAACACGTAACAATATGTATGTTGGCCATTGATTAATGATAATAGCCGAACCTTCGCCAGACGGCACCGAAAGTCTCGTTACGTGACGATTTCTACCAGGCAACTCTTTTCGCCAGCAGCATTAAGGAATTGCGTAAAAAAATACCGTCGATTTTTTTACGTTCTCATATCACTACCACTGATATTATTATTAAAAAAACCTAAGTTAATATAGTATCAACGATAGTTTGTACCTACTTGAAATTTGATTGCCACATCTAGGCACTGCAAAAATCTGTAGGTCTGTGTTGGTGATGTTGAGTTTAATTTTGATTTGCTATTATCTATGAAAGTATCGCATGTTTCTGTGATATAATTACATATTTGTGGAGCGCTAAATGAGAACATTTATTTCAGGTAAAAAAATCTTATCAAAATGCCTTTTTTTTGGATCCAAAATTTTTAGGTTATATTTATACGATTTTCAATTTAATATTGTGGCGGTTTGGTGGGCACTGTAGAGTCAATATTCAGTATTCGTAGGTTTATATTCGGGAACATTTATTTGATGTATACTGTGCATCCCTAAATATTATAGAAAAAAAAATGACGTACGGGGCGTATACGCCCTGTACGTCATTTTTTGTTTTCCATTTTTTAGCGAAACCCGAGAGGTACACTTTTTTTCATTGAAGGTACTGAATAGAACAATTTGAGAACAATATCCTCAAAAAGTTTTAACAAAATCGGAGACTAGTGACGTACAGGGCGTGTGACGCATTTGGCTCCAGTACATGGCCACACGTTAAGGCGGTACCCCGAGCAAAACGCCGCGCAAGCCGTTTTTTGTGCTGTTTTTAGGAGCTATCTACTCGTTATTTAAAAATAAATATCAATTAATAAAAATACATTAAAATTCTACATAATATTGATTCTAAAATGGTAGAAATATTTTTTTTTTAAATGTTGTATACATTTCACTAATCTCCTTCCAAAAAAACATAAAAATGAGAAATAATTATTGATATTATGCATCTCCTCGTAAAGTGTTCATTAATTATTTTTTGTACTAAGACTAATGGATAGACAATTTAATAACAAACATTTTTGTAGAATTTTTTTTTTCAAAAGACCAAAATTCGATTTTATAAAGATTTTATTCTAAAATCTGGGCGTATTCACTACTGTAATTCATGCGCCACCAGTGCCGCTAGACCAATAGGAATACTCAAATCTCATGCCGATTTTTTGGTCAGGGTACCGTCTTAAGAGGAATAACCGACATCCGACTGAATTTTAACTTTTTTAACCAATAACTTAATATGAAAGATGTATACTGTGCCCTTATGTTTTCCTTTTTTCATTTATAGTTCTCAAATTTGTACACTAGGACTCTGTTGACAGCGCAAATTTGAGATTTTTTTTTGAGGGTTCTAGTGCTTCTAAAGATAATGTATCACCAAACAGGAAATGGGGGCACAGAACATACTTTCTTTTTTTAGTTTATGGAATATCTTTTAAATTGGTCCAACATTGGAGTTGGAAATAGGCGAGAGCCAAAACTCGAATTATGACTTTATACTTAGGAAATTCAGTCGGATGTCTGCGAACGCATTTAGAGGAGGAGCTCGTGGCTAAATAGTAACAGCCGCACGGTTCGATCTTCAAGGTTAAGCAACGCTTGACGAGGTCGGTCCGTGGATGGGTGATCATTTCAACATACAGAGTTTCCTCCGTGCCTCGGAAAGCACGTTAAGCCGTTGGTCCTGGTTGTCATTTGAAGATCTTTGACAGTCGTTTACGAGTAGTCAGAAGCTTGAGATCTGACACCAGTCTTGCCAAGGGGTATGGTGTTACCTAGTTACTGGGTTGTGGAGGTCAGATAGGCAGTCGGTCCATGTAAAACACTGGTACTCAGCTGAATCCGTTAAGACTGTAAGCCGACCCCAACAAACAATTGGGAAAAGGCTAGGCAGATGATGAGGTCTGCGACCGCATTTCATATTAAAAGCGTCAGTAGCGTTCGTTAAATATTCAGGGGCATCCTTCATGTAACAAAAGCCATTCTAATCAATAAGATCACAGGTTTCCTTTTAAAGAAACGACCTTTCTGAGGAGAACATTCTAAAAATAGCGCTATTTCTAATTCGACATTCTTTTCTCTCTGTTTTCTACAAAAATATAATCTTGCAACGCGAGAACCTGATCAAGTTACAAAGTCTAACAAAAAATGGAAATCCCAACACTACTCGATCTGAAATCCGATACAAATTCTATGTAAGGCGAACAAACTCGGAATAAGTTAGTTGAGATATCTTCCTACTGAGTTCATAAAGTTACTCGAGTTATTTTTGGTACTCGTAAGAATAATATTGGCACAATGTGTGGCTACATGAGTAAGAACTTCGAGATTTATTGGAGGGAAGGAAGTCATCAACATATAATATGGAACTTGTTACTCTTGAACGTGGCGAGTGGAAAAAGTGGAAGATTTCAATAATCATTTCGCTTGGGTTTGGCTTTTTATTACTTCCTTCGTTTCTCATAGCGGCGAACTGTACCTAGGTCATTGTCTTCATTATTTAAATCTATGACCTGGGTAAATCGTTTTCGAATTGAAAAAAATCACTTTCAAATAATTTTCGAGGAAGAAAGATAGGGTTGACTGCCCAGGGCCTAAACACGGTAAGTAACATATGATAATATTACAAAATCTCTATTATTTACAAGATATAACAACTGAATCTATAATTTTATTTGATATAATGATCAGTTAATAAAATAAACGATTGATATAATTTTAAAGTAACCAATTTTTAAAAGCATAACATACATTGAATATAATATCGTTTGATTATACGACTTAAAAGACATAGCACCTATTTAGTCGAATATGATAAAAAGCCACTTCCCTGTAAAAAAACATGCAAACAAGCATACAAAAAAGCTTACACCATACATGCAGCATGCAAGCAAGCATGCAAGCAAGCATGCATGCAAGCAAGCAAGCATGCAGCATCCAAGTATGCAGCAAGCATGCAACATGCAGCAGGCATGGTTTCTGTTACGGCTCTGGGGCTGCGGGGCTCCGGCGGTCCCAAGCGAGCTTATCGTTATCGTTTGTGGCATCTACTTACGTTTCACAACACTATACAAACCATCTTCATATCTTTTGATATTACATCAATTCAAATAACTAATTTGTATGTATTCTTTGTATTATAACACCTGGAAAGCATATTTTAGTTATCTCTGATTGTTTTAATATCTAAAACTTAAATTATATTGGTAATTTGTAATTCTTGCAATATTTTTCTACTGTGACATTTTCATCTGACATGACATCTGTCTGTCTATTTTATTTTCTTAAGCCATAGACATATCATAGGTACCATGGAGTACCTAGACCTTTCCTGAAGCTAGTTGTACATTATTGTAAGTGCAGCGCAGACTGACCCGCCTTTGTAAAGCCGTTTTTATTATTTCTGGCCTTATTGAGATTTGAATTTGAAATTTAGAAGGGATGGCAGAAAGAGTAAAAAACGGGCGTCAGTTTTTTAGTTTTGAAGCTGGACTGAACGCTGAAAGTCGGTTAACTACTGAGTACTATATATAATACAAAGTGTATTTTCTATTATGAAAACTCTCAAAAACTGTGAATTACCAGCTTATGTAAAACTATTATTTTCTGAAGTGCTCCAAGGGGGATTTTGTTCTGTTGATATCCTGCTTCCTACTAATCCTATCTTAGTTGCTTTTGAATCCTATGTTTTTGTAGGAGATAATTTCTGTAAGTACAGACCTAATTGAGAAAATTCAGATGCTACTTTATCGCTAAGTCATAGGATTATTAATGTTGTTCCCGCAAAATGCACGGCTCCTGTGGCAAACTGGAAAATTTCTGATAAGCTGATTGGGAATAAAATCAGATAAATTAATTTTTATAATTTAAATCGCACAGAAAACAGGAAAATCAAAACAATACATTCATTCAAAGTTAGTCAATTCGAAAGAAACAAGCGACAACTTCAAATTCAAAGCAAAGTTGGAAGCGAAAATTATTAAAGTAAAAGTAGAATTTCCATTGTAGGACAGACTTCAGCGAAAATATGATTAGCATACAGAACAACAGATTTAGTACAGCTCCGGAATATAGGACGGAACTAATGGATCTCTTTCCTGAAAATTACGAAGATCTGGAGCATTTCTATTATGTTATTATTATGACATGCAAAGATACTTTAAATTCATGTGAATATTACTGGTACCAGGAGAATGTTGGTAGATGGTAGATGTAGAATGAGCTTGGGCTTTGACAGATGTATATATGATGTTACAACAGGAATAACAATACTAAAGGCCATTTTAAAACTGAGACAGTTATAATATCGGAAGACACAGGAGACAGAGTAATAAATATCTGCATACCTCTTAAATACTCATTTAAAATCAGCAGTGATAGTAATCGGAAGTAGTATAAATAACGAAATTAAAAGGAAAACGACCACAGATAAGTAGGCTTTACAAATTTACGAGTAATAGTCGACCAACTTATAAAATGTACTTGAAAAAGTAAAAAAAATCTTTTTGTTAGAGAAATCTTCGGTATTTTACCTAATTATGTTGGTGAATGTAGCTGTTTGCACGGAACCCTCGGTTCACGAGTACGACTCGCACTTGCCCAGTTTTTTTATCACCTAGGAACGCATCATTTTATATTGCTAGTTTTCCATACATCTCGCTCATCTCTTGTCAGAAAGCGGTCTAAGGATTTACAAAACCGTGAGTAAGGATAAAGGTAAAATAAACAAAGATGGTACAGATGTAACGCAGTTTTTAGTACAGTACGCAGAATATTTAAAACAGAGCTGTATGAACACTCGCGTGTAGTCGTTACTTCGGTAAAATAACACGAACGCAAACATTATGAGACATCAAAATTGTCAAAACATACACTCTGTTTATTTTATTCATTCACTTTGATGATGTTGTTGTTTGTGAGTAGTGGACTTGAAAATATTAATAAATATCTACAAAAGTTTAGAGGTTACGATAAGTAAATTAGCACGTTTTTATTTAATAAAAATATATTCAGTTGATAAAATATTATAATTATATACAAATACTCTTTAATCAAGAACTACGAACTAATTAAGACTAAAACATAAACTCACGCCTTTTTCCCATGGGGGTAGGCAGAAACTACAGAACGCCACCTACTACGATCCATACATACTTCTTTTGTATCACTCACATTCATACATCTAGTCAAACACGCACGCCGGATAAGAGTAACCGTTTTCGTTATTTATACTACTTCCGATTACTATCACTGCTGATTTTAAATGAGTATTTAAGAGGTATGCAGATATTTATTACTCTGTGTCCTGTGTCTTCCGATATTTTTATCTGTCTCAGTTTTAAAATGGCCTTTAGTATCGTTATTCCTGTTGTAACATCATATATACTTCTGTCAAAGCCCAAGCTCATTTATTTATTTATTATATGCTTTATTGTACACCATAAAAAACATTAACAAAAAGAAACTTAAGTCTAATACAATGGGCGGCCTAATCGCATGATGCGATCTCTTCCAGGCAACATGGTATGGACAGTAATTGCTTGGACATGAAATGGAGCGGTCATTGGTGTAACAATAACATTGCAAAAATTATATACTACAA
Organism: Orthosia gothica; assembly: GCA_949775005.1. NCBI lineage: Eukaryota > Metazoa > Arthropoda > Insecta > Lepidoptera > Noctuidae > Orthosia > Orthosia gothica. Next base: position 224,197 of record CATKRY010000281.1, on the reverse strand, counting down.
TAGATACACAGATAAATACATAAGTTATGCAATAGATACATAAATACATACATACCCACTTAATATATAGGCAAGTGAAAATAAATACAAAAAATTACGACAATCTATTGATAATCACAGTATTTGTTTGAAATTGACAAGCTAAGAAGAAGACAACGACAGATAATGTTCCTTTACAAGCCTTTTGATTACAGGCAATGTTTGAGCACGTTTGATTGGATCTGGCAATGCATTCCATAGACGAGTAGCCTGTACATTAAATGATTTATCCAAAAAAGTCGTGCAATGCGTTGGCATTTGAAGTCGTAAGTTCTCTGATGACCTAAGAAATCTCGTGTGGGAGTCGTGGAGAAACTGGAAACGATCCTTGAGGTAAAGAGGGGTGTAAGGAGTAAAGAGTAGATTATATAAAAGAGAAAGAATATGAGCATTCCGGCGAAGGCGAATTGGCAACCACTTGAGCTTCACACGGAATTCGGAAACATGGTCATATTTGCGCAAACCAAATATGAACCTTATACAAACATATTGAAGTCGCTCAAGCTTATCAAGTTGTTCTTGAGTAAGGTCAAGGTAGCTGGCATCAGCATAATCAAGGATGGGTAGAAGAAGAGATTGTGCAAGCGCAATCCTGGTGGCAATCGGAAGAAAATTACGCAGTCTCCTCAAAGAAGCAGCAGATGCAAATAGCTTGCGGCTACATCTCCACCAACATTCCCCTGGTACCAGTAATATTCTCATGCATTTGAAATATATTTGCATGTCATAATAATAACATAATAGAACTGCTCCAGTTCCTAGTAATTTTCAGGAAAGAGATCCATTAGTTCCGTCCTATATTCCGGAGCTGTACAAAATCTGAAATCTGTTGTTCTGTATGCTAATCATATTTTCACTGAAGTCTGTCCTACAATGGAAATTCTACTTTTACTTTAATAATTTTCGCTTTCAAACTTTGCTTGGAATTTGAAGTTGTCGCTTGTTTCTTTCGAATTGACTAACTTTGGATGATTGTATTGTTTTGATTAGCCCGTTTACTGTGCGATTAAAATTATAACAATTAATTTGTCTGATTTTATTCCCAATCAGTTTATCAGCAATTTTCAAGTTTGCCACAGGAGCCGTGCATTTTGCGGGATCAACATTAATAATCCTATGACTTATCGGTAAAGTAGCATATGAATTGTCTCAATTAGGTCTGTACTTACAGAAATGATCTCCTACAAAAACATAGGATTCAAAAGCAACTTAGATAGGATTAGTAGGAAGTAGGAAATCAACAGAACTAAATCTCCCTAAGGATGCAATTGAAGCCACAGAAAACAGTTACCTAGTACCTATGCTAATAAAATCATACTAAAATCGTCTGCCAAGTGAAGTGATTACCGCAAGTGAACCAAGGATCGTTTACACAATCAATTGATAACAGTTCCATGGCCAGTAGTCAATACTTTATGGCTGGTATTCAAATGTAACTGGCTGTCTTTGAAGACATTCGAGTTCTGACGTATGTGCTAAGGTAAATAGGAATAAAACTAGTGTTAGTTAAGTTAAGACCAAGTCGGTGAAATTTACTGCCGAGCTGTTATTATACATACAATTATGCATAAGCTGAATGTATGTATAATATGCTCAAGCCCTTTTGCCCACAGGGGTAGACATAAACTACAGAACGACACCAGGGATACGATCCTTAAATACTCCTTCAACTTCATTTAAGTTGATACATCCAGTTATACACGCCGGTTATGAGTACTACGCACATAGCCTTTCTGAAGAACGTCTCTAATATGATCAGTGTATGTCCTTCGGCTACTACTAATCGGCCGTGTATCGTTTCAGTACATAACGTATATCTGTATAATAATATATGATTAAATTCAAATTGCAATCATCTCAGCAACAGTCGATGTCACAATGTAGAGAAATTAGAGGTGTTTTGGACATATAGAGAGACAGAGATTAGACAGGGTATATTCCTTTAAAATATGGGCAATGCTCCTCTGGGCTTAGTCTAAAATTGGCTAGAAGTAAGAGCAAACCAGAAGTACCTACTTTTATTAAAATTGTACGCAAATCATAGGTTTGCCCTTTATTGAAAAAATACAGATAATATTATAATGCCAGCATGTAACTGTGTCCTTACTGAGGGCAATGTAGAGGGCTATGGTAGGCGTTTCCTTGCGTGATCGAATCAGGAATGAAGGCAAGAGAACCAAGTTTACTGACATAGCCCGAAGAATTGCCAAATTTAAGTGGCAGTGGGCAGGCTACATTGCTCGCAGAACGGATGGCCGTTAGGAACGAAAAGTTCTAGAGTGGCGACTGCGTACTGGAAGACACAGCGTTGGAAGGCCTCCCTCTAGGTGGAGCGATGACCTGGTAAAGGCTACGGGAATCCGTTGGATGCGAAACGCACAGGACCGATTAATGAGGCTACGCTTGGGGATGTCCGGCAGTTGACGTCTTACTGCTGAAATGATGATGATGAACTGACCCAATGCAGGGCAAAAGTACATTTCGCTTCGAGCATAAAAAGTCAAGATTTTAACATAAAAGTTTTTTTTAAATCTACATGCGAGTGTTTTCTATACCAATATTATAAAGAGGAAAGATTTTTTTGTTTGTTTGTTTGTTTGTACCGAATAGGCTCCGAAACTACTGGACCGATTTTAAAAATTCTTTGACCAATAGAAAGCTACATTATGCCTGAGTGACAAAGGCTATTTATTATTCCGAAAACGGGTCCAGTGGGGTGGCCCACGGGAGCGAAGCCGCGGGGAACAGCTAGTGTTTTAATAAAATCTTTTTATGCGAGACACGAACGCTTCTTTTTCCACTAACTGATGAGCTTACTTAATTAAATGCAAATAAGTTCCAACAACAATTTATTAGAAACGTTTAGGTTAAAAACCACAGACTATATACACACAATCAACGCGTTCTTTTTCGAGAGGTAACAGGTTCAGTATCATTCTGCCGGATGGGGCAGTGGAAAAAGCGCGGGCGTAGCGACAGAATGCGTCTACCAACAGTAGCCTGTTCAGTTACGTACTTTTTTTGAAATTGCATATTGTTTCACTCGTACTTTGCCACCAAAAGGAAAAATAATTACGTATTAGTTACATATTGATATCAAAACTCCATACAAAACTGATTTCGTAACTGTTTTTATGTATTTTTTTTTATAATCTTGTTTCTGAATGTTCATATTTCGAAACGAATTTCTTAGGCAATGTGTTATATAATAGACAAGGTGGTGGAAAAGGCCTTTTTCCTTTTTTCGTACAGCAAAGGCACGAGCATTGATCGCTTGCTCAAGACGCTTTGGCGATTTTAAACTTAACTATAAGTCCGATTACCTCGCGACGTCTTCCTTCATCATTGTCAGCGATGACCAAAATTAACTTATAAAGACTAATATTATCAAGAAATTATCTATAGGGCACAATTATAGCATCTACAATTGAAAGATGTACAGCAGGTGTCACCAAATGGCGGACCGCGGTCCAGGTTCGGACCGCCGACCTATGTTGTATGGACCTATGTAAACAGTACAATATAATTTACTTGCATGAGTACTTACGAAAATTGAGAATGTCGTCGAAATACTCAGCAACGTTTACTCTCTGTACCCTGATGTTGAGCTGCAAATATTTTTGAGAGTAATAAAGCTATTCTCCAGACGATATCATCGATTTTCAAAAAAAATACAGGTTTACAACACAAAAATACTGAAGTTACTTGTCAAGAATTTTCAATTTTAGTGTCGATATAAAGGTCGGTGGAGGGGTGGGGGATTGGCTTTAAACCTTACGGACCGCAATGGACATAATTATATAATTTTTTAAGAACTGGACCCCAAATGACAGTAATTGATGAACACTGAGGTTCGGTTAGCGCGAATGTAAGGCGGTAATACATATCTTTCAGCCATTTTAGTACGTACCCTTACACTCGATAGATGGCGACCCCAAGTAACATGAGGCAAGGGCAGGAAGATGATGATAACGCTCGATAGATGGCATTGTCCTCTCGGGCACCCTCCGTTGTATCACGGTATGGTTTCATGCCCCCGCTTACTATATAAGCCGGCGGGCTTATTACGTAAGGAACAGCAAGTAGCAATAATTGTACAATTATTGCGCGATCAATTTAGTGAACTGGCTACTGAGGCCTTTAAGTCAAGTCTTTTTTTTTTTGACAGTCACTTTTAACAGAAACTATTTCATCTGTCCGATGATTTATAAAATGTATCGTTTGATGAATTAACCAGCATATGAAAGAGCAACACTTCGTGGAGGCTGTTTTTTTACAATAGTCAATTTGATTACTATTTAGCTCCAATATTCCGATAAATTAATATTCGCAGATGTAAAGTATTTGTGTAAAGTAAATATGGCAGTGAAAATTTGATATTTGCGTTTTATTTACATATATGTCAATGTGTAAAATCAATTAAAATTTCTTCGAATTGTCGATTGTTTTAAGAAATCGAATCGATAACGCATTAGAACATCACTTAGTAGACTACATTATCTCTTATTTGAGCTATAAAACGTAAAAAAGATTTTCAAATTTAATTTAGACATTGGCAGAATAGTCGACATCGGTGTTTGCCATATAAAAAAAAAATATAATAGAAGATACTTATTGCGGACTTATCACATTCTCATGTGTTAAGTAAGGTAAGTATTAAGTAGTAATATATAAGCTTCGCTGTGGTAGCCAACACAGGATTTTTTTATACTGTTTAAAAAAAAATCCTCCACTTTACCGTGATTACTTCTGTTTCAATGATTCAACAAATAGGCTAGTTGCGTAGACATTAGAGACTCAAAACAACACCAATTTGTCATTTACATTTACAATATTCGCTAGGAATTTGTTATTTCAATATTAATTCTTTTATTATTATTCTAATTTGCGGATAATTAAAGTAGCCACAAAATAACATACGAAAAAAGCCGCCAAAAATTAAAAAACTTCTGTACCTACTTAACCATCAGCGAGCGATTGGCAATCGACCAACAACAAGGTAAAAAGTAATCGCAATTTGACAGCTACATTTGCTCGCCGATCGCTGTCGCTCTGCTGTCAAAAACCATACGTAATACGAAATTAACGCGATTACCTTGCGATAAATGCACATTTCAGTTAACAGATTTTTGTTGTTAGCAGTGCTGTCGTAAAACTATTATGGTGTGGCTATAGCTCATATATAATGCGGATTCGCGATTGAAAATCAATTATTTTGCAAAAATAAGCCTTCGAATTTTTGACGTAAAGCGATATTCGCGCGATGATTGTACAATCTCTGCGCAAATATTGTTAATTGCTGTTTCATACGTAATAAGCCTGCGGGTACGACTGTCCTTGCTTTAGTAACATTTACTCTGTTCACAGAAGACCTGCGACCCGTTAGCATTGATTGGAAATTTTTGAAAAGTCAGTGCATGCTATTGACTTGTGATACAATTGTTTTTATGGTTGCTTAGGCGTTTCGTAAACTTACAATATTATTGCGCCATATTGACGATTGCGTACCTAATTCAAATGAACGTTAGTATTTAAAGATGTTTGAGAAAGCTTACATTTCATTGTGCAAATATTGTTTGTAGGCATATGGGACGCCTTAAAAGGCTAAATATAAAGTAATGCTATGCGAGTTGTAAAAAAACCCTTTAAGGTAACACTAGTCGAAAGTTCTTTTGTACGATGTACGTTCAATACAAAGCAATGTATGGAAACAAAAAAGTAACAAAATACATATTTGAAAGTTATGAGCGTTGAAAGTTCCATATTTCAACACTAATTTTAACGAATCTTTGGGCGGAAATAAATACCATAAGAAGAAGGAAGGAAAATTGCAAAACGGCCTCCATACAGGGATAAATTAGTAATTCAACAATGCAAATAATTGTATTCAGAAAATAAATATTTATTCGTTTTTTCATGATATCTGTTTATAAAATTTCGCGCACTCGTTTTCGTCCTAAATCATCATCCATTTCGATACAAATTTGCAAAAGTGCTAATTCGTACGCGAACTAGCTTCTTCCTGCTCATCACAGCATCTATCTCTTTCGTACGTGTTGTCGGATGAGATAGCATGCATTTTAACCACGCGCACAAAATAGTTCGTGCCGTCGACTAGGGGAACCTTTAGATAAAAACCCTGTAGTTTAAAGAACTGCACGGGTAGTAAACGTTATATAAATTAATCAAATTACACTTAGCCACTGACACTTTAAATATTGTGATTGTCTTCAAATTATTTTTGATTAGGAAGAGCTTACAGATTTAATAAATGGTAACAAATTCTTTTATTATTTATTTACTCTGCGGCAGGTTTACCCACTAGTTTATATATATGAACTCACGGTGCTAATGCAAAATTTTATGTGAAGAAACAGTCGACCAAATTTTGCTAAATGTGACTAGTACTACTACTAGTACTAGAATGACTAGTACCTACATCTGACCTTTCGCTAGCATATGATGATAAATGAAGTGTTCCCCGGAGTCGGAGGATAGGAACATATTCGTGAGCTGGCTGATCAAAACTATAAATATCCTCCGACTGCACAGCATGATTTTCTTCTTGTTTACATCTTTGCAGTCGGATTTTTGTTTTTTTATTTACCACTTTTTAGTTATACTTTTTTTTTCGAATGACTTTTAAACATATTAGTGGTATACCCCAGTAGATGGGTTTCGAGAAAAAAAACAATTTGCAACCATGTTTGTGTGCCATGTTTTTTTTTTTAACAGCACATATTTAAGAACACTTTGGCGCTCAAGACCTATCTAACGATGTCTTAATTATAAAAGTCCGTCAGGTGGTTTGAAATATATGGGGTAATAAAGAATATTACATACATACAAACAAACAAGCGCAACATGCAAAATGCAAACAAGCAAGATACGCGCGAAAAACATAACCCTTTCCTTGCAGCCGAGTAAAAAGACAGGACTCTCACTTTTAACTATATATTTTTCAGCATCACCAGCATATAAACTTCAGTAGCTAACATTAAAGTCCATTCACAGTTACCTGCAACTATTCTATAACTATTCGTACTACGGCTATTCTCGTCTCGACCACATGAAACGGATCCGCTCAAACGATTAGTATCAATTTTGTGTTCAATTGACGAGATTTATGATCTCCAGTGCAGTCCGTGTTGCTTCACCATCCGGGTGTAGGGTTACGATGATTTTGGACGGGACAAGTCTATTATTTCATTTATATCGTGTCGTTTTTTTAGAAAAAAATAAAGTTTTTTTTTTAGTTTTTAAGTAATGGCTGGTTTAAAAAAATATTCGGAGGGACCTGTTATAGGAAGCGATGGCACTGTTGAGCGCTGCGAGATTCTGATCCTTGGAAGATGATGCTTTTTTTGGTTTGTTTCTCATACGAATATGGAGTTTGGCCTCAATTGGTTTGATGAACCAATTTTTTTTTTGTAAAAAATAAATAGATCATATATAAGTTTTCATACAAAACTATTTTTAGTTTTTTTTTTACCACTGTAATTACAAAGTAAAATGCAATTGAAAATATTTTTTTGAATCCAGTACCGAAAACACCCCGATAGTTTGCCGAACAAAACCGAGCCCGTGTGACGTCACAACGTTCATTTCTACTCATTGTAGCACATAGCTGATAAAGTGTTTTGACTTTTAACCGATTCAATCTTGTTATTATCGTCAATATATTGATGAATATCGAATATGTTGACCATACATATCGAACCTTAAAAGTTATCGTGCTTGCTTCGTACCATTATGTACGAATACTACAAAAAGAGCTCAATTATATGTGATTCGCGCAATAGCCTAGTACCTAGCAATCTACTAAATTTGCGCAGTGTTCTACGTCTAACTAGATTCCAATTACATATAATGTGTTAATTCTGTAGTTATCTTGTCCTAATTTAGTATTAAATTCTTACTTTGATCATTAAAGACTGAGAATAGTAAATTTTTAAGGGAACTTTCGAGCAAAGTTGACATTGTTGTATAATTACGTAACTTGAAAACATGATTTTTTGTTTATGGTGATATATTCATTATTTTATACTTAAATGACAGATATAGGCGTAAAACTAACATTTCTGTTTGAATTGTTAAAATCGGTCGACGTATTTAAGAGATATTTACTGAAGAATTAGTGTAACGAAAATCTACCAAGTTAATATTTTCACGTTTCTTTTCTACAAACTTTTTAGTGTTTGTAAATATATAATATAGACATTAGTGTTCAATATTATTGAGAGATATTGTCAATCTGCCTAGCCTTTTCCCAACTATATTGGGGTCGGCTTCCAGTCTAACCGGATTCAGCTGAGTACCAGTGTTTTACATGGAGCGACTGCCTATCTGACCTCCACAACCCAGTATCTGGGTAACACGGTACCCCTTGGCAAGACTGGTGTCAGGTCTCAAGCTTCTGACTACCCGTAATGACTGTCAAAGATCATCAAATGACAGCCGGGACCAAAGGCTTAACGTGCTTTCTGAGGCACGAAGGAAACTCGGTTTGTTGAAATGGTCACACATCTACGGACCAACCTCGTCAAACGTTGCTTAACCTTGATGATCGAACAGTGTGGCTGTTATTATTTAGCCACGAGCTCCTCTATTAAGGGATATGTAAATAATGGAAAAATTAAATAAAAACCGGCCAAGTGCGAGTCGGACTCGCGCACGAAGGGTTCCGTACTTGGTAAATTGCGGTTTACGATTTATGACGTATTTAAAAAAAAACTACTTACTAGATCTCGTTCAAACCAATTTTCGGTGGTAGTTTACATGGTAATATACATCATATATTTTTTTTTGTTTTATCATTATCTTATTTTAGAAGTTACGGGGGGGGGGGGGGGGACACATTTTACCACTTTGGAAGTGTCTCTCGCACAAACTATTCAGTTTAGAAAAAAAATATATTAGAAACCTCAGTATCATTTTTGAAGACCTACACGTATGGGTTTGATGGAAAAAAAAAAATTTTAGTTTCAGTTTCAAGTATGGGGACCCCCAAAATTTATTGTTTTTTTTTTCTATTTTAGAGTGAAAATCTTAATGCGGTTCACAGAATACATCTACTTACCAAGTTTCAACAGCATAGTTCTTATAGTTTCGGAAAAAAGTGGCTGTGACATACGGACGGTCGGACAGACAGACAGACAGACATGACGAATCTATAAGGGTTCCGTTTTTTGCCATTTGGCTACGGAACCCTACCCTACGGAACCCTTTCCGTAACGGGAATTACCGAAAATTTTATGTGTATCATATTTAGTGGTATCTAATGAAGTTTTTGATATCCAAAGTCAAAGTTTCGCGCCAATCGTGTTTGTTTACTTTTTATTTTACACCAATATCACCTACCCATATGTAAAAACGATTACGTTATGACAATTATGTTTCCTAATGTACCTGGTAAACAACAATAACTAACATCGGTCCACTCTCACGTATTATTCATTACGACTACTTTATTTATGCTCAAAACTTCCAAATCGTCCATCAGGTGGGTGTATTATCGACAGTAGCCTTTATAAATCCTTTAACACAAATGACTAAATAAAATTTATTGTTTAATAATATTTTTGAACTCATTTTCGGATATTTTTAGTCAATCTACGTGTAGTTGACACTATATTGTCATGATTTCCTTGAACGTTATGACGTCACCAACATGGCAACCAATTGTGGCCCGTTTGTAGACACGTGGTTCTTTTCAAAATTTTATCGATTTTCAATCACTTATAATAAATTGAAAAAAAATATTTAAGAGTTTCTTGAAACGACAATATAATTCAAAATATGTAAAGTTTCGAAATACATAAAAAAAAACGTATTTTTTTTTAAATTCAATAACCCAATTGGCCATAAATAAACTTTATCCGAGTTTGAGTTGATTCAAACTAATATAGTTTTTCATAGGAAACCGACTTCAACATAGTTGGTAAAAAGCTAGGTGGAAGGGAGTGAAACTAACATCTAAAGAAAGAAAGAAGGAAAGAAAGAAATCATTTATTTGCTGATAATTTAAGTTGGAATATTAGTAAATCATCCCGATACATTTTGCCTTACGGCATGCAATATATTATACTTGAATTTAATCATATACTTACAACCATCACAATTATTATTAACACCAGTCAGAATTTCATAGGTAGGTACAGATTAGTCCAAATACCGACTAAGTGCGAGTCGGACTCGCGCAGGATGGGTTCCGTAACATTATCGCAAAAAACAGCAAACAGAACACATTTGCTGTATGGGAGCCCAACTTAAATAATTATTTTATGCTGTTTATCGCGGAAATTTTTAACTGTCTAGCTATCACGCTTCATGAGATACAGCCTGGTGACAGACAGACGGACAGTGCAGTCTTAGTAATAGGGTCCCGTTTTTACCCTTTGGGTACGGAACCCTAAATATTGATGAATGAAATGTAAATCTCTCACATATGAATATAAAATAAATGTCATAATAATACACATATCAAAAAGCTTAAGGTCAAAATATTTATTATCACAATATTCCATTGTCATTTTTAGTTTTAAACGAAATTTTAAATAATACCTCACTCTTGAATGTTCAACGCTCTGCTCACTGCCGAACGTTAAAAATCTATCAATGCAACTATACATACAGACAATAAATTAGGCATAAACAAAGTCTAACATGGATTTCCAACTACTTACCGATTAACACTGGATTTAGTACTAACAGTACCAGTAAAGTTTTAGAGACCGCGAACCAGAATTGCTAAGAACTTTGGTTCTCCAACCCAATTGATTGTAGATCAATAAATTTCTGAAACAATTGAAACTAACAGTACTCCAACATTGCCAGTAACTAGTATACTATTGGATGTATTAAACTTTGGCTAAGTAACAACATGGCAACAGTGGCACGCATCGATCGGTAAGAAGAAAGAACGGAACCACATATAATATAATACTACAGACGGAACTACAGTATAATACTCGGGGGAGGCTGGATTGACCCAACGCGTATGTATACGTACATCCGTGGTGGGGTGACCCGGACTACCAGGCACTTCTTCTCATGCAACCGAGCGGGTGGGCAGGTTGCGGATAGCCCGACTCCGGCTGCGGGACCGACCGCTGGTGGCTGAATGGCTGCTGCCAGTGCGATCCCGTGGTCGGGGAACTTCTCTTGTCCGGGATCTCCTTGGGAGATGTCCCAAGGAGATCCCGGACAAGAGAAGTTCCCGAAAGCCAAACCCCAGGCCTAGGGTATCCTATACACCACTAACCTATGTGCCCATCTCCTAAACAAACCATCCCTCCCTATCCATACAATCGATCCTTAAATCCCTAGGTCAAATCCCAGGCCTAGGGTGACCCCATGTAACCCACACCCCTATCCATCAAATTCCTTCCCTCCTATCCCCTTAATCCCTCCTATCCCCGAGGAAGGGTAACCTCGGCTCCAAAAAAGCCCACCCCCCCTACAACATGAACATGCAGACAGACAAGATCGATACCCAGGCGGGTCCCGGCCAAGCCGGGGAATCCCACACCACTTCGGTGGTTAGCTCCCGACGTAATATGGGGGGAGCATCTACCTGCATTGTTAATGACCTAATGCCGCGCTTCTCGCGGCCGGCTGCTGATTTAGCGCCCACAACACAGGCTGCGTCCAACGCGCCTACGAACACGACCCCGACGACAACGCCCGCTACACGGTGCATGCCGCCCACGAACCCCTGGCAACAGAGCGTCGTGCGGAGCAGCACTAACTACCCGGATAATGACCCAGACCAGCATAAAGACACAGGGAAAGATGCTGGAACTGGCAGTCCCACTACTCTCCTGGCTCTAGCTGATGGAGTACGCCCGCTGACTAAGCGCGGAAAAGTCCTTGACCGTGAGAGTAAAGTAGGCGATCTAAAGCGCAATACCCGCGACGGCATTAGCCAGAGCGAAGCGCGATCGGACGCTGAAGGGGCGGTACGCGACCAGTCGCAAGTACGCGTAGGAGAAACCCAGCGCGAAAAGCGGCCGGACGCGGGGTCACGTGACCAGTCGCAAGTACGCGCAGGGGCAACTCAGCGCGAAAAGCGACCGGACGCGGGGCCACGCGACCAGCCGCAAGTACGCGTTTGTCCCTACGCGTACTTGCGGCTGGTCGTCCTGGTTGCCCAGAGCGAAAAGCGGCCGGTCGCGGACCAAAGTGAGCGGAGGCAGGTGCGCGAAGGGGCAACCCAGAGCGAAATGCCTTCGCACGCGACAGAACCTGCCAGGGCCGCAAACCGACCCCAAGACACTGACAGTACACACGACGGACAAAAACCCAGACACATCAGGAGCAAGCGTGGTGGAGCTGCACGCAAAGCAAAAAAGACCGTGTCAAGCTCCCCTAACCTGCAGCCTGGCCCAAATAGGACAGCTGCACTAAAAAGGGAGCGCCCCGACGACACAGCCTCGCCGAGTACACTCCAGGGGGACGCCAAGCGAGTGAGAATTCACTCTGCTGAGGGGGGGCAGAGAAGCTACGCGCGGGCCACGAAGGATATTCCTGCACGGCTGGCAGTAGCAATCTGCCTTCCCCAACCCGGTAGAGAACTGAACAGACAAGAGGCCGAACACATAAAGACCGCACTGGAGGACAGACTTCTGGACACGGACTCGACGACACCACTCCCGGCCTTTCGCGGATACCCACGGGTAGCGGAGGGCACGGTGCAGTTGTGGTGCGAGGACGAGAATGCTCTGACCTGGCTGACACAGAATGTTCCACACATAAAATTACCCGACAACGACCTCACACTGACGGTACTGAAGCAGACCGACGTGCCCACCCGTGTCCGAGCCTCGCTCTTCGTCCCTCGCTACAGAGGTGACGTGGGCAGGCTCCACGGTATTCTGATCCGTCAGAATACCTGGTATGACATTAGCAGGTGGTCACTGTACAGGGCGACAACCATCGGTGGCGACCGCTACGGTACATACCTGACCCTGGGGCTGCCACCGGAGGAAGCCGAAAAGGTCCTGGGGCGGGAGCGGCGGATATCGTACCACTTGGGGTCGATATACGTACGCTTCTGGCCCAAGACCCGACCCGCCGACACCCAGACAGACAGCACGGATGGTAAACCATCAGACCAGACGAGAGACACCGACGGAGACTCTGACGAGCGACACGGACATTGCCCAGCTCAAGGAGGAGATGGCCTGAGCGGCAATGGCCGAAGACGCCGACACCTTACCGCCCGCATCACCTGGCTGGAACGAGCAACTCCTTGCCTCGTCGCCGGGAGTCCAACACGACGACAACTACAGAGAGGTGGAGGTGGAGGGACTATCCGATGGATCCATCCCTGAATAACTCCACCACACCTCCATCGCCACCCCTCAACATCATCCAAACCAACCTCCAGCATAGCCAAACTGCCACGGCTAGCTTACGCAGAGCACTGGAGGTAAAGCCCCGAACCATCGCACTGATCCAAGAGCCGTAGATCAGGAAAAATAGTATATGTGGCCTCAGTAACATTGGAGGTAAGATAATTCTCGACACACGCGGCTCAGACAAGCCTAGAACTTGCGTGTACATACCCAATGAAATTCCCTTTACGACACTGACTCAATTCTGTTCCAGAAACCTGACAACTGTCAGGCTCCATACTGTAGGTAGCGATCCAGATGTTGTACTAGCCTCGGCATACATGCCAGGCGAGGACACAGTTTGCCCGCCAAAGGAGCTGGCCGACCTAGTGCAGCACTGTGAGCGCGCCGGTCTGGACCTGATCATTGGCACCGACTCTAACGCCCACCACCCGCTCTGGGGCAGCGACACACCGAACTCCAGAGGAGAGGTATTATCCACCTTTTTATTCTCTACTAATCTTAACATTGTTAACCGCGGCACAGAACCCACTTGGGTTACGGTCCGGGGACAAACGATCATAGATTTAACACTCGCCACAGAAAACGCGACAAACCTTATCACAAATTGGCACGTTTCGGACGAGCCTTCTTGTTTAGACCGCAGAAGGATCCGCTTTACACTAACCACAAACACTAAAAAACCCGCACCAAGGCGAAACCCGAGGCGTACCAACGTTCCCGGGTTCAAAAGCTTTCTGGCCTCACTATTAGCTGAACATCTAGCACGGGTAACCATAAGGGACCGAGCACAATTAGAACACACCATAACAAAATTATCCGAATACCTAACAGAAGCTTACCATGCATGCTGTAAATCAAGAGCGCCAGAAAACAGGAACGAGAGGAACCCCTGGTGGAACGCTGAACTTGGTAAACTCAGAGATACGCTACGTAAGCAATTTAACAGAGCAAAAAACACAAGACTTCCGGGAGACTGGGAGATATACAAAGAGACCCAATATGCATACAAAAAACAGACTAGAAACGCCAGGAGGATGGCATGGCGGTAATTCTGTGAATCCATTGAAACAAATAACGAAGCAGCAAGGGTACGAAAGATCCTATCAACTGACCAGGACCGTACCCTCGGCGCGCTGAAAAAACCTGACAACACATATACACAAACCGACTATGAAACCAGCAAGGTCCTCCTCGAAACTCACTTCCCAGACTGCCAAGTCCTGGAGGACAGGACGTGGGAGGCCGAACCCGAATGGACCCCAACGGAACAAGACTGGTTAAGTGCCCACAACATAGTTACAGTAGACCGAATAAAATGGGCTATCAACACCTTTCAACCATACAAGTCGGCGGGGCTGGATGGTATCTTCCCAGCTCTGCTACAGTGGGGGATAGACTATCTGACGCCGTGGCTGTTAGAGATCTATCGGGCCTGCATAGCACATATACCCCTTGCATGGCGCGAGGTGAAAGTCATCTTCATACCCAAACCAGGGAAAACTGATTACACGCAACCCAAGGCATATAGACCTATAAGCCTTACATCCTTTTTATTGAAAACCCTTGAAAGACTCTGTGACAGGCACATCCGTGATGGGCCTCTCCGGGAGAAACCACTACACAAACAGCAGCATGCGTACTCCACAGGCAAGTCAACTGAATCCGTGTTGCACAATGTGGTTTCTAAAATTGAATGCGCAGTGGATCACAAATGCTCAGCACTGGCTGCCTTCATTGACATCGAGGGCGCCTTCGATAAGACCATGTTCAACAGCATAAACACAGCCCTCGACAGACACGGCATAGACCCAACCCTAGGGGGCTGGATCACTAATATGCTCAAACTGAGAGCGGTTCAAGTCACGGTTAACGACACAACAAGGGCTGTCGTCGCAAAGGGCTGTCCGCAGGGGGGCGTCCTTTCGCCACTCCTGTGGAACCTGGTAGCTGACAGCCTCATCAAAACACTCAATAACAAAGGTTATTTCACCGTAGGTTACGCGGATGACATAACCATAATAATAAACGGGACCCATGAAAACACTCTATGCAATCTCATGCGTCAAGCCCTGAAAATAGTAGAGGAATGGTGCAGCGAGCACCAACTCTCAGTGAACCCCACAAAAACTGAACTAATTCTCTTCACAAAAAAGAGGAAACCAATGACACTGCAACTGCCGCGCTTCTTCGGAACAACCCTAAGCCTTTCAACCGAAACCAAGTACCTGGGCATCTATTTGGACAAACAATTGAATTGGGCTTAACACATAAACCATATCACCACAAAAGCCAGCATATCCCGCTAAGCGACTGCTAGGCAGGAATTGGGGAATTAGCCCCATGATCACTTACTGGCTATACACCACAGTCATCCGCCCAATCATCACATATGGCTCGTTGGTCTGGTGGCCCAGGACAGACCTCAGCACAGCCCAAAGAGATCTCGAAAAACTGCAGCGGTTTGCTTGCGTTGCAATCACTAGCAGTATGAGAACCACACCCACTGCCGCCTTACAGGCAATGCTGGGACTGCCACCACTACACCTTATTGTGCGGGAGGAGGCAGCCCTGGCCACTTTTAGACTCCATCTATCAGGTACCCTAAACAAAGACTCCAGAATTAAGCACACACGCATAAAGGAAGATGCGATCAAGCGTAAACCAATGTTAGCATCACCATGCAACAAAGCCCCCAAAACACATCACTTTCATAGGCACTATAACATAGTACTCACAGAAGAACGATGTGACTACTCAGGCCCGAAAGAGATGAGAGTATACACCGACGGATCGAAAACGGACTCCGGTACCGGAGTCGGAGTCTTCTCACACGATTTCAATATACATATATCCAGACCGCTAGGAGAGTTCAACACCGTCTATCAGGCGGAATGTGTGGGCATTATACAAGTGGTCCATGCCCTAGAAGATAGGAGCGTTACGGACACTCACATACGGATACTCTCCGACAGTGCATCAGTACTCCAATCCTTACGAAAAAAATACATTACATCAAGTTTAATACTAGAATGTCACAACGCACTGGAACAAATGACTGTATCTAGTCGTAACACGGTGACACTACAATGGATAAAGGGTCACAGCGGATCGCTGGGCAACGACGCGGCTGATGAGCTTGCGAGACGCGGATCCAGCTCAGCGGTCTATGGGCCTGAACCTGTTGTGCCCATCCCCTTCAACCAAATACGCAGGTGGCTACAGGAATTCACCCAGACACAGGCTGGTGGCACACACCAAACTGGTGGGCCTCGACACCGGGCTGCAGACAATCCAAAGAAGCTATGCCATCCTTGGACAGTAGGCTTACCAGGCGTCTTTTACGCCTGGATAGGAATGGCCTGCGCCTGGTGACGGGGACCATCACGGGACACTGCTCACTTAACAAACACTTCCACACAATAGGCATAACGGACAGTCCTCTGTGCAGGGCATGCATGGAGGCTGAAGAAACCGTTACGCACGTCCTCTTTGAATGCACAGTTGTTACCCAGATAAGAACACGAACCCTTGGGTCACCCAGATCTTACACTGATGTTTTGAGGAAACCAGGAGCTCTAGTCGACTTCTGGAGGGAGGTGGGCTGGTTGGAATGACCACCCAACGGCCGCCATGGCCCACGTACAAAGGTCCATTTGAGGGACTAAGTGCGGAAACCAAACCCCCCTAACATAGGTACTACAGTATAATACTCACAACGGATCTTTGTGTCTCTGAAGTTGGCTATGTCAACTATTGCGCACGAAGATTAACTGCATAGAGTAAGCGAGATAGGATGATGCGAATAACGTATGCAAGTGAAAGAGACAGTTATCCAATGCTTTTTCACTTTGAATATTGACACAAAAATAGCTACTGCGCAGCCTCTTGCAGCCAATTCAGAGACACAAAGATCCGTTGTGAGTATTAAAATACCTCAGTCGCCATTTACCTTCAACGCAAACGTGCACTCGTTTCACACCCGCGTGACCATTCAGTAGCTTTTTGCATAAAAAAAGCCTTAGATCAAAATGTAGATAATTAAATTGTCTTTGAGGTGGTGCAAATTTCATTAAAATATGCTTGGTGGTTTTGGTGCGGTTGTCGTTTTATTGTCCGTGATAGACATAACTTTACAAATTAATTACACTATGTACATACGAATAAAACTCAAAATATTCTTAGATCAAATTATTAAGAAAATGGTCTCATGCAACATATATTTTTTCCGAAAAATTGCGACTGGCCGTTTAGGCGTAATTCTCATTTTAAAATCAGCTACTGAAGGGTAAGAAATACTTGACAATGTTAGGCCGTGGAATCTCTTACATTTCAAGACCCTTCGTGTCTCCAAAAATACGCCAAGCCGTAATTCCTCCAGATTTATCGCTAGATTTTTTTACGGAACAGAAGTTCGAATCTTTGAAAATAGTCTCATCAAGGGGTATCGTGTTACCCAATAAATGGATTGTGCAGGTCAGATAGGCAGTCGCTATATGTATAAACTTTTTTAACAAAATAATTAAACCGACTTCCAAAACAAAACACTAAAAACGAAAAAAGCTTTCTTTTCGGAAGACGGTGTCTTTGGTAAGTACCTATTTTTTTCGTTATTGACGCCGACTTCCGTAAAGAAAGTTATGTCTTGCTTTATTGTGCTTTGTTTTGGAAGGGGTTTTTTTTAATGTTTTTTTATTTTTCTCTTTTTAGTTTTGGTACCTTATATTAGCATGAAAATAATTATTCATAGTCAGAGGGCATCTCATAACAATTCCAACAACAGTGTGGTAACGGGGAGGCCTATGTCCAGCAGAGGACGTCTTTAGGCTGAGATGTTTATTATTACGGAGTTCCGGTGCTTTCTTTCCGGCTTCATCATCAGATCAGTTCGATGGTACCATTTTCATAAATACCATTTATTTAAATTTGCTTCATCACAGTCATTTAACTATTCGAGATATATCATACCCAAAAAATACTTATCATTGAGAAGTTCCAGTAGCCACCTGTGGTCTTCTCCATCAGTTTCACTTTACCAAATGATACTTTCTGAATGCGAATGCCCTTTTTTATGACAATCCCACCCCACTATGCCCAAACCAATGCAACGCCTGAAAGCCAGAATCAACAGTGGTGACCACCAGAAAAGCACCGAGGCAATGAAGCTCGAAGAAGTCCCGTAGAATGATATTAACTGTCTTTGATCTCGCAAAGAAATTAATCAGAAAAGAATAAAGGGGGAAAAAAAATATGCCCACAAAAATTTAAGAGTTCTCTCCCTATCCCCTCATCAGATCCCGACTTGGTGACAATGGACTCGAGAGTATACACTTTCAAACAAAAAAAGAATTTAGAAAATCGTTCTATAATTGACGGAGTAATTGGTGAACATACTTACATTAAAAAAAAAATAAACAGTCGAACATAGAACGTCCTCCTTTTTGGAAATTCGTTAAAAACACTAGAATTAAATTTCATTCGGTTAGACTAGAAACCGAGCCGACCCTATCATTGTTCGGCTAAGTAAGTTTACTTCTATTACAAACAAATAATTTTTCCTCGACAATTCTTTCCTTTATTATTTGTTCCTAATCCTGTACCATCAGCCTTGTAGGCGTTTTTACTTTAGCCATTCCTTTGAAGACTTTCCGGTAAATACTATTTATCTATATCTTCTATATCTTGCTCCATAAACATTTAATGGCTTGTTTGTGCCAATGGGCATTTACGATTTAGGTTATATGATATCTTGATAACTAGAATCCTGATTTTTATTCAGAATCATATCGGTATCAAAATTATTAGACTAGAGTCTTAAGAAATTGTTTCCTATTTTTAACCGACTTCAAAAAGGAGCAGGTGAACCGATTTTGATAATTCTTTTTTTATTTGAAAGTTGTAGGGTCTCATAGGGTCCCATTTAAATTTGATCAAGATCTGATGAACTTCGGAGCAAATTTCTCGGGATTGCTGCAATCGCATGTCTGTTTATTTTTTATACCATTTCATAATATAATATCACGCCGGAACGCTCTAAAGGGGGTACGCAGATGTGTACAGTTCACCCTGGTAAACTCTAATTTCACCGGTTGTGTTCAAGTTTCATGTTATTCGGGTAATCTATTCCTGTATAACTGTGGGCATTATAGAAACTGATGATAGTGAAAAACAAACTTTTTACAAAAAAAATATGGGTTTAAATTAAATTTAAAAAACCAATTTAAAAAACCTAAATTCTAACCCTCTTACTAATAAACACGGAATAAAGTTATACCATAACCATACATTTTCACAGGTTTATACCTGGTATAACTTTATTCTGTGTTTATTAGTAAGAGGGTAAGTTTTTTTCTCTTCTTACGAGTATCATTTTCCTTTATTGCTCGTCGGTCGTGCCCGTTCTAAAAACTGAGACAGATTCAATGACGAGTTGCTTCCAGGTCACTCTGTTTTCGGTACTTCTCAGTGGTCACAGTTTTATGTTTTACAAGGTATCTTATTTCATTGCGCTGGAAAAGCATTTCCAAGAAAATCAGAAGAAAATGAGAACGATTTTAATGGTTTTTTCCAATTACCATTTTGACTACCCCTGCTGTTACCACGAAGAATTAAAATAATCTCATGAAATTAATGATATAGGAGTTTCAGTTATTATCTTCTCAGTAATCATTATAACAAAAATAGGTTTATGTGTTTGCTTCTCAATGTTTGATGTCGATCAAATTATTTTGTTTGTCAGTTTTCTTCTAGGCACCTAACATTATGCGTAAGTACCTTTTTCATATTATTTTTTTGTGAAAATCGTCATCATCTGCCTAGCCTTTTCCCAATTGTTGTTGGGGTTGGCTTCCAGTCTTAACGGATTCAGCTGAGTATCAGTGTTTTACATGGAGCGACTGCCTATCTGACCTCCACAACCCAGTAACTGAGTAACATACCCCTTGGCGAGACTGGTGTCAGATCTCAAGCTTTTGACTACCCGTAACAACTGTCAAAGATCTTTAAATGACAGCTGGAACCTACGGCTTAACGTGTGTACGGGACGGACGTGATCGTCCAAGACCGACAGGCAATCAGGAGGTTGTAAGGCTCCTGCTTGAACGCGTTGACGCCCCTTGCACCTATTGTTCAGTTGTCATCTGGTAACTATGGACCTTGGAGACACTTGAAGGCTGCCAAGTAGGTTGAGGTGAAAAACGTGATGTCCAGGTTAAATAAAAACTATTTGTTCATGGCCAGAAGCGATTTTCCTTCATGGTCCTCGATGCGCAATGATGCGTGGAAATACTTTAAGTGAAATAATGGCTACGAAATGTTCACGCGCCTGCGCACTATTAAAGAAGCGAACTCGACTGCGACGAGGACCACAACATTCCGACCGCAAAAACTTTTATTTTCAAAATAATATACGCTAAGACTCGTAGCTTGAAACTGACAGGAACTACCCTTCTACTGGACCGATTCTGGTGAAACTTGTACTTTTGGATAGGTCTCGAGGAGACCTTCCCTCCGGTCTTTGATCCAGGTCCCTAGCCCCTACCATCAGGGAGTTCTCGTAAGGAGAACGTCGAAGAAAGGGAATTCCCGCCAGTTTGAAGCTTTACAATCGAGTTTCTCCTAAAACTAGACATGTTAGCTCTAGGGTACCAGCGAGGGACTTGGAGCCCTCCTACTGGGCCGTTGACACACAGAAGTGTTACAGTTATATTCAAAACATTCAGGCGTACAGCCGCGAAATGGTGCGAGAAGTTAGCTTATACCCCTGATCTTGGCACATAAACTCGATTCCTACTCAGACCGCTGGGTGGATTTTCAAGTTACATTCACACCCGGGTAGCCCTCGTGATGGGCTATCCCAAGGTAGAAGTCCGGTAGCTACATGTCCAACCCCCGATGAGTTATCGTTTGTTACATGTTTGTTTACATAGCAAATCCATGTAACCTCGCACCATATCAGGTCGCTTAACTCCTCAACCACCAGAGCTAAGCTCCTTCCGGAAGTGTGGTTGGGTAGCTGGAAAACTAGGCTGTCTGACGGCGGTACCCTGATGGGTGTACCACCAGCCTTTCCGCAGCTTAAGGTGCCGGGAAGCGGCCGAATACTAAATTTTACGTCGTCTCACAGCTTTAATGTGTCTGTGTGCGTTACATACCCCTATATACTAGCTCTGTGTCATGACTGAGTGTAGGCGCCTGCCTGAGGGTCCACGAAGGTAATGCTTCAGACAGCATATCTATAGCTGACCAGGCACCAAATGTCCCTGGACGCAGTGACCCATCGGCAGACGCATAGAAACGTCCATGCCGGCATACACAGACACATCCTCTCAAGTAAGTGACGCCTATGTACTAGAATTACATAGGCGCTATCTATATAGGAGCCTAGACAGAATTCTAGGTCACCCAGAAGTGCTAAAAGGCTTGTATCGAACTTTCTGAATACTTACTTGAGCAAAATGTATGCATATCTGCATTTTCAGAGTGAAACTGTATTAAGACTGGCCATGTACTGCTATTATGTATAATTTCTCAGTCATGGTATCCAGCTATCTTATCTAGAACACCTAGATGATGTTTCCTAACAAAACAATTACGTGTAAGGAAATAATCTGATTGGTAGGTGAATATAATACCTATAGCACTACTTGATACCCTGCCAATTTTGGGGGGTCTAAAATAAGTAAACAAAATATTTCTATTTCCTTAAAACTATACATTTATCATATATCTAAGGTACCTTATGCATAACTCTAACACATAAGCGCTATATGCGCACTCTAAACTATGTAAAAGCCCCTAAAACATGAATTTAAAGTTATCAAAATTCTACAATAACTGGTTTTAGTATAAATATAAGGTGCCGCCCTCTTACAGGTCATTGTGAACTAAACGCTCGTTGATGATGGTTGTGTTTTACGGAGTTAAATACTTGTTTCTTTCCGTAATAACACAATCAGTATGCATATTAAAGCTTCTAATTTATTGTTATTAGACTATATAATTCTATTACCTACTGATAGACACATAAAATATAATTTTAGTGTCTCAAAAACATGAGCAAAAATTAGTTACGAGCTTTACTATAAAAGGTTTTTTCACCTACCGACATCGCTTAGTATGCGATGGCGCTCTGGGGTGAGCAGACGTGTGTCTGTCAATACTATTTATATTTTACATATGACAACCTATCTAAAAGGTGACGTATCGTCGCGAACAACGTGCTTTCCGAGGCACGGAGGAAACTCGGTATGTTGAAATGGTCACCCATCCACGGACCGACCTCTGCAAGCGTTGCTTAACCTTGAAGATCGACCCGTGCGGCTGTTATTATTTAGTCACGAGCTCCTTTGTTTTGTGAAAATAATAGTAATAATATTTTACCGCGACTTATGTTATGAAAACAAATAAATCATTTAGCATAAAAATTATCACAGACAATATGTTATCACCAATAAATAAACCAGCAAGACAATTTAAGATATTACAACTTCCGCCGCATGTAGACCCAATTCTCACAACGTTCGTAATGAAACCATAATGACATTTAAATCAGTCAAATTGGGAGAAAGTACATGAAAAATTGGGATTTGGCTGGCTGCCAAATGACTAAATAACTTTTTCGTGGGCCGCCAGTGTAATACAGTGAAATCTGTTTTATGCGCAAGCGCAGGTCTATAATAATGGTAAAAGTGTAATAATTCTTACAGCACTAGTGCTTTTGGGTTTTTAGTTAATAGTGATAGCTTGATACATAAAATAGTGTAAAAATGTGACCATGGACGTCATAGGATGTTGTAAAGTCTTTCCAGAGAAATGGATAATGTTTAGATGGAAACTAAAAGCATAATTTGTGTTCATGATCATCAAAACGATTAATAAGTGGGAACATTAGGTCAGGAAGTACTAAATCTATGCTCAAAAGACCGAATTTTGTGGTGAAAAAACTTTTTCGTAAAAAACGTTAACCGACCAACTGCCCAAACGAAAGTTATTTTGCACTTTTAGTGTTTGGTTTTTGAATTCGGTTCTTTATTTTGCAAAAATGGTTTTCTTTTTTCTTTTTAGTTTTGGTTCACCATAACTATAACATTGAGCAAGTTCCTTAGTAAGATACCTAAAGAATTGACAAAATACCCGTAATAACACAATTTACATATTCGTGCTGTTTGTCGCTAAAGAGTTCGGTTGTATGCTCTATATCTTGCAAACTGCCTAACCTATTTTGATGAAACTTGCACTATGACCTAGGTTGAAAGATACTTAATCTAATAATAAAAGAATGATCATGATCCGATTACTAGTTTCTGAGAAATGCGTGGACAAACAACGGATCCATGCGGACAACGTCGTATCCATTTATTGTATACCAAAACCTTATCCAGAATGTAACAAATACTTTTCTGAAAACCGCATCAAAATCGGTTTCGCCAAACGCAAGAAAATTGCGGACAAACATACAAACATAAGGCTCAAACAGCCAACCTCCTTTTTTTGAAGTCGGTTAAGTATACCAAGAAATCTACAGGAATTATGTTTGGATGTTTGTTAATCAATCACGCCTCAACGGCTGAACGTTTAAGAACACTGTTAGGCCACGGTCGTACTAGAGGCTCAGATCTAAAAAAAGTCCTGATGGAACGTTGCAATCAACAAAGTGACGCCAGTTCAAACTACGCCTTGCCGTACAAATACACAATTCCACGTACAACAAAATTACGCCTTAGCTTGTCATTTGAGCTCACAGATCAAATAATAAAGCTTAACTGACCAGCTAAGGGGTAGTTTCGTTGTACGTGTGCGCGTATAATTGTGTCTTTATAAGGCAAGGCGTAGTTTTAACCGGCTTCACCTTGTTGTTTGCAACGGCTTATCTTGACTTTTTATTTGACCTGAGACTAGAGGTGCCTGAGATTATTGATAGCGGTTGGCAATGCCATACATATTTGGCTGTTTTTCTAATTGATATCTAGAAGCTAAGAGCATTATAATACTTATCCCAATAACACGTTTTAGTGGGATACATTCCGACTTTGAAACGGGCGAAGCCCAAACTCTCGTTCACGATAACGCTAATCTTTTCATATGGCCTCGTGAACGGCTAACTAAACGCTTCAAAAACTGTTTTTCATTTCAATAGCTAAACCAAACCCTTTAAGAGATGAGTGGAATATACAAAAGATGAGCCATTCACAAGAAATCCTTTAGAGTTCAAGTAGCAAAAAGGTGCTTACTATACAAATAGCAAGAAAAAAATATCGGTTTTGTATACTACCCGCAGAAAGACACAACTCAAAGCTGACAGTTCTAAATTTGAATTAATTCAGAAGAATAAAGAACCTTTTTCATGCAATAAGGTCACATCTTGCCAACCAAGTTTAACGTTGACATTTTCTAAGGGATGTAAGCGTCTCTCTTTGGAGTTTCAATCCTTTTAGCATCACGCTCCATTTTCGTACAAGGATTTCTGCGTGAAATGATTTATGATTGGCTTCTAAGCTATTCATGACACGCAAAGTGGTTTTAACATTTTAAGAGCGTTTTTTTTTCGTTTATTTATGAAATGAGTTGACAAGGAAAAAGCTATTACCAAATCAGCTGTAACGCTTTGGAAATTGATTGATGATACTTAAATGTTATTGGACGTATAATTTTTGTGATAGATAAATCACAAGCTATTTCCTGCGGTTTTGCTATTGTGGTCTTTATCACAGGCACCAATATTTCGATGTGTGCGATGGAATTGCATGATTTTATTTCGCCTGGCTCGGTCTATCATCGGACTACAAGAAGTACGGTGATGCGCCATCGATACATGTGGACATTCGGGAGGAGTAACTTTGGAATACTTTCATATCTTTCGTTATTTATTTAAACGTCATGTACAATAGTGGTACATAGGCGGACTTAATGCCACAAGCCATTCTCTACCAGTCAACCTTCAGCTTAGGAGTGAAATTCCCTGCCGAAATCTGTGTTTCCAGAAAGCTACTCGTAAAACCTGCGAGTTTTAAGTCAAGAGTGAAATAGGTAACTTCTAGGTAAGAGCCTTTTTTAACCCCCGACAGAAACAGAGGGGTGTTATAAGTTTTACGTGTGTACCTCTGTATTTATGTATTTTTGTCTTTGTGTATCTGTCTGTGGCAGCATAGCTCCTAAACGGATGAACCTATTTTAATTCGTTTTTTTTTGTTTGAAAGCCTTCTTTATCGAGTGTTCGTAGCTATGTTTGATGAAAATCAATTTAGCCGTTCAAAAGTTATGGGCGTTTTACTGTTTGAATTGGAGTATTTCTCAAGATATCGTGTCATAATTGCGTGTTCAGTAGATTGTCGATTGAAGCGCGTTTACTACTAGATATAGTATGTAGCATGCAATAAAAATGAGCCGGGGTTTTATTTTTATTTTACTTGTTCATAACTGTAACCCGTGACACTCAACCATAGTGTAGCGATAGAATAATTTCACGATAAAATTAGTACTGCCTTTCAATTCTCAATTCAATTCTCAATTTTTTATTGCGTACCATAATGTATATACATAGTTGGTAGGAAAATAATTATATAAGTTACATATTTTGGACCCTGTCGGGCACAGCATATATAAAGTAGGAGAGAGGAGGAAGGACACTGAGTGTTTAATGTGATAAATTAATTGTATTATTGGTAAGTTTAGGTATTAGTAAGTTATAGGTACTGTTGTTGCTATTGTTGTTGTGGTTTTGGTGTGGTGTTTCTCAACCTTCCTTTTCAGATTAGTACTTTCTTTCTCACAACCTTCCTTTTACAAAATTTTAAACAAACTAATAATGTTACCTCTTATTATACAGCTGTCTAGATATTTTTTTATTTCCCTCTGTAAAATGCAAGCTTGAAATTAAAAGAATAACATTTTAGGGCGCACGGTTGGCGCAGTGGTTGAGCGATTGACTGCTGCGCTGCGTGTCGCGGGTTCGATTCCCGCATGGAACAAATATTTGTATGACCTACAGATAGTTGTTCCGGCTCTGGGTGTTGTGTATGTGAGTTTATATGTTTGTAAACGCACCCACGATAAAGGAAGAAATTCCTAGTGTGGGGCAACGTTTTATTTAAAAAAAAAAAAAAAAAAAAATACATGCTGCGTCACATGCACAAGCAGAACACATTACCTTCATAAATATCAGAACTATCCCATCCCTCTTCCAGTATGGTCACCTCACAAGCAACACATTGTAGAACATTTGTTTCGGGTTACCGTAATGAAGACACATGAAGGGGTCAATGTTTTTATAAGCCAACTGACCAATAGCCAACCTGCCTAACGACCAACCTGTTCGGATGTGGCGAGAGATTTGTACGCCAACGTGGAACGTAAATTATTATTTATTATTCTATTTGGGGTTTGACAGATGGTGTAATAATAATAATATGGGATGTTTATGAGAAATAAAAGTTGCAATGATTTTTTTTATGTGGTAATTCTTTTTATGTTATGTTTTGATATGGGTCCTAATTAGAAATCATTCGGGGAGTCGCCTTTTGCGTGTAAGGGCAAAGTCAAAGTCAAAGTCAAATATATTTATTCAATTAGGCCAATAAACGGCACTTTTGAACGTCACATAAATTAAAATTAAAAATTAAAAGTCATAAAAAAAAAAAAAAAGTAATAAAAAAAAAAAAACAAGATAAAGAAAAAAAAAAATTATTCTACCGTGCATTCGGAAAGGCAATTAAGGATATCATCTTATAAGGGGGGTTTATACCCAAAGGCAGTCAGTTGGTAGGCAGTATCGTGAACCAGGCCTTCTTAATGGCCATTACACAGTAAGCAAGTGTAATGAACAATCATTGTTTGTTCCTTCTTTGAATGAGAAGAATTTTTAATCGAGGGATGAGATGTCAATTCTGTTTTAACCCATTATTACCATAAGTGTACCTTTTCCTAAAGCTTCAGGCGCAATACATAACGTGTTATGTTATGTGTCAAATCTGTGGTCAAAATCTATGGCAACAAAGAGCTGGGCAAAATACATGCTTTGCTTTATGTTGTAAATATTTTCTATTCTATTCTTTAATTAAAATACAAAACACAAAATACTACCTCACATTTATTTAAAATATGCAATACAAATACAATTTGAAATATAAATACAGTATTTTAACAATTTTTATTTAAAATACAGAACACAGTCGATCATCCATCGTGACATTCGTACTAATAAACTTAATTAATAAGTACACAGAAGTTTCGTAAAAATAACCGTTTGGAATGATAATAACAATTGACAAGATACTTGACAATTTGACGTTAGCGATCGCCATTTTGCTTACGAAAGCTATCGAGCGCTATTTTCTGTAGAACGCAACCAATAAATAAGATCGCTAAATGTATTTATGATCAATATATTTTGGAGCCATCAAAATGTATTAATGTATAAGGTATTTAAAATACTAACTACAAAATACCTCAGCGTCAGGTATTTGAATACTAATTACAAATTACATTTTCAAGAAGTAATTGAATTACAAATACGTATTTGAATTTCAATTAACTAAGTATTTAAGTAATTCAAATACTGCCCATCCCTGGACATAATATGTAGAATCATATTAGCAGGAAAAACGTAGAGATTATGACATAATTAGAGGAATTTTGAAACAACAAAGTAATTTCACACCTAGATAAAAAAAAAATTACACGAGAATATTGTTATTTCAAGGGATGTAATATCTTATGTGAGGCGAAAGAGCTCCCATAAGATAAAACTAAATAATCCCTAACAAGCAGTAGACTGACCTCAAATTACTAGAACATCATGTAACACTAATCCGCACCAGAATCATTATGTGTTAGAGCATCTATCATAAAAGATTATGATGTAATCCTCCGCCATATCGTTAGTTTTTGTTTCCTAAGATATTCTCATGTTGTATATTAAAGGTTTATATAGAGATAGAAGCACATGAAAGTGGTATAACTAAGGCGTAAGGAGAAAGACAAAGACAAAGATTCTTTATTTTAACTAGGTCATTAAGCGGCACTTTTGAACTGAACGTCAAAAATATTAATTTATAGTTAATAATAATTGATTATACCATCCCTTTGGAAAAGTTGCTTGTTCTGGAGAAGAACGGACAGGAAACTCCATACCTACTCTTTAAAAATACATACCTACAAAAATTCATATATGTGAGAACGATGCACCCAGAACTACTATACTACGTATAGGAAAGTATTACAAGCACTAATAGGTAAATTCATTCACTTGGTGAATAGGAACTAGGAACATGGTTCTCACATACTTACAAATATTGCATACAAAGATAAATTACCTAATTCAAAAACAACGGAACAGTGTGCGAGGCAATTTAGTAATAAAGGGTAGTATAGATTACTGTACGTAAGTATATATTTTGGGTAAGTATCTAACAAACAGGGAAGGGTCTCATGATTACTTTTTAGGTGAAATGTGAGTCCCAATTTGCTCTTAATAACGTGCAAATAGGAAGATATCAACCCCTTTCTTATTTAACTTGCTAAAAGTAGGTAAACTCTGCTTTTTCATATAAATAACTTGATAGAGTCTTAGCAAAAATCATGTTAACTTATACCGTTTGTTTATAATTATATGCCATTTTATGTCGACATAATTATTTCTTTAAATCATCTAAGTGCATCGTAATTAGTACTGATCTCTTTAAAAGTTACCTACATAAATAATTCAATTTTATCCCGGGCACTAGACTAATGATAGCTCTAGGAACTCTGGGGTTTTAGTCGGTACGGCTCTGAAATAATTCTCCGTTTCCCAGATGGAAGGATTTCTCGACAGTAAAAATAATAATAAAAAGTTAACATATTCGCGAGCTGGCTGGCCAAAACCAAATGTATCCTCCGACTGCACAGCATGATTTTCTTCTTGTTTACGTCTTTTTCTTTCACGTTTCTTAAGCAGTCGAGTTTTTTGATTTTTTGAATTAACTTTTTTTATATATAACTTTTAATTAACATTTTTCGATCTAGTTACATTTAAACATAGAAGTTACCTCTTAAAGCCCTTTATTTTGAAACCCAACACAATTGGTTACAAAGAAGAAAAAAGTGGGCCCCCACAATATGGCGCCCAAAATCCGCCATTTTTCTATTCTCCAGTTTTAATGTAGCCAGTGACACTCGCAAAATTAAGACGAATAGATAGACGTAAGAATCATTAAAATCGGCCAACGCTTTGGGTCTCTAGAACGCCACATAGGAACAAACATACATACATACATAGACTGATAAACACATTACTGTCCTTCGGTATAGACACTTCGGTAATATCATAGACACTTTCGACCCGTTTAGTAATAACATCATCAGAAGGACCGACCCCGTCAGCTATGTCGATGACTAGATTGCAACATCGCAATATACAGCATTCCTGATACGCCATCTTAATTGGTGCTAAATTGCTACTCAAACGCGTTGAGAGTGGTTACAAAAATTGCTACAAAATGACTAAAACCTTCATGTAATACCTTACACTAGATGCAAATTAGGTTAAAGTCATTGCAAAGCTATATAAATCACGTTGCCACAAGGGATAAGCGTTTTGTGCGTCATCTTAGAACATGTTATTTATTTTTATTTTAATCACTAGCTTCTGTAAGCTGCTTCGCCCGCGTGAATGTTGAAAATTATCCAAATGGAACATATTCCCGATATTCCAGACTATAATCTATCTCTGTGCTTTTAATTTCATCCAGATCCATCCAGCCGTTTGTGCGTGAAGAATTAACAAGCATACAAACACACACACACTCACAAACTTTCACCTTTATATAATATTAGTGTGATTAATTAATTGTGTTCATAACCCGATGTTATTTTCTCATTTTGACCTTTCCCTAGCGTTCGAACAGCAATCACAGTCTAACTATTACTATTTTCATACGAATATTGAAAAGCGTTCAGGAGATAAACCGGTTAAATGCCGTAATTACCGGAACTATTGAAAAACCATTGTCTCACGTGGATCCTGGTTTTAAGCACTCAAGAAAAAAAGAAAGAAAAGAAAGAACGGAAAGAAAAGAAACAAAATAAAGAAAAATAAGAAAAGAAAGTAAAGAATGAAAAGAAAGAAAACAACGGAAATAACGAAAAGAAAGGAAAGATAATAAAGAAAAGAAAGAAAAGAAAGAAAAGAAAAGAAAGAAAAGAAAGAAAAGAAAGAAAAGAAAGAAAAGAAAGAAAAGAAAGAAAAGAATGAAAAGAAAGAAAAGATAGAAAAGAAAGAAAAGAAACAATAGAAAAAAAAGAAAGAAAAGAAAGTTAAGAAAGAAAAGAAAGAAAAGAAAGAAAAGAGGGAAAATAAAGAAAATAAATAAAATAAAGAAAAGAAAGAAAAGAAAGAAAAGAAAGAAAAGAAAAACAAAAGTATAAAAAAAGAAAAGAAAGAATAGAAAGAAAAAAAGAAAAGAAAGAAAAAATCATATTTATTTATGTCCCGCATAGGAGACACGAGAAAAAGCATAAAATTAAACAATAAAAAAATAAAAACACCGCGTAAGACCAAAAAGTGGCTTTATGGGGCTAAAGCCGCTGTAAGTAACCGTGCATTGCAAACACTAGCATCTTTACTGGAAGATATGGATGCAGAATGTAATAAATGTTCCATACGTGACTGCTGGTGGCAACGCTAAGCTATTCACGGAGAAGATGCACCTTGCGTAAGGATGTGGAGTGAGTTATTGCTGGTCTTGCGATAGACTTCGAGGCAAAGGTAAGTTGTGTGACCCGTTATCACCTATTACTAAGCATACCAAAGTAAAATAAAAATAAACAATCGACTAGTAATTTAATCTCCTCACTGTTCTGTTTATATGATCAAGGAATTAGTTGATCAATTGAATTGAATGTTGAAGTATTTTGAAACGTAGATCCCTCTGTGTTACTTACTAGATACTGCTTTAAGGTTGGTCTAGTCGATTATTATTCCATACAAACGTAGTATGGCGATTACTGCACTGTTTGACGTTGTACGTTCAAAATATAAAATGATTTCAATTTTTCTCATTATTATCTAGCCCTGTATGGAAAAAAGAGTAAAAAAATAATTATTTGAAAGGTATGAGCGTCGAAAGTTCCATATGTCAACACAAATTTTAACGCATCTGTGGGCGGAAATAAATACCAAAAGAACAAGGAAAATTGCAAAACAGTTACCATACAGCAACAAACAGTTCAACAATGCAAATAATTTTATTTTGATCAGATACATTTTGTAATTTTTTCGGGATATCTATATTCCCAAAGGCCTGTTTATAAAATATTGCGCGCTCGTTTTCGTCCTAAATCATCATCCATTTCACTAAAAATTTGCCAACTTTTGCAAATTTGTAGTGAAATGGATGATGATTTAGTATATTTATATTATGTATTCGTACGCGAACTAGCATTTTAACCCCGCACACAAAATAATTTGTGCCGTCAACTAGGGCAACCTTAAATAAAGATAAGGGTTATAGAAGTTGATCCTTTCTAAACATCACGGTACATTGTCGAAACCTAAAAAACCTTTTTGCCAGAAATTCAATAACTATTCCTTCTTGAAATAGAACACCAACATAAGCTGGACTCTCACTTAAGTGAATGCTGAAGTATTTTTGAACCTTTAGGATTTATGAGAGTAAAACTGAGCTAAATATGATTATTTTTTAAGAATAAAGTTTCAGTTCCTGCCGAATAAAATTACATTTCAACTCTTCATTTCTTTTGTAGCAAATCTTGTTACATAATTTAACTTTTCCAGGACCTACTTAAGCCTTTCAGTACATAAACAACAGCCATATTCATAATATCTAGAGCTGAATTAATGACAGTATCTTGAACTATTAATTCCCGTGTTAACATTAATTAATTTTATGTTTACACGTTAATAAGATATATTACTGTGTGGTAAGATTTATTTGCTAAAGTGATTTATTCAGTGCATTCGTTGATATACATAGAGCAGAGACAAACCTCGGTGGTCATTGCCAGAGACGGCATTGTCAAATTTACATACAAAGTTAGCGATTCAGTGAATGTCATTGTATACTCTTAGAAATTGACGACCTGTGTAAATTTTGACAGCAAATTACGGCCAAGAAAATAAGTTCTGGCTTCTCTAGTCGCTGACGATTTCATGTTCTGTGGTTTATAATTTTTTTTAAATGAGAAGGGAAAGGGACATCTATTAGTTTTTAATTTTCTTTATGGCTGTTCAAATGGCTTTTTATGTAAGCGTGTTCGAAACTTTTTGGAGGAAAAAGTTTTATTTTCTTTGAAATGTTACAATCACGATACCGTTTTGTGCCATTTATAACAAATGGTTGGTGGTTATGTTTTTGTTTAACAGGTATTATTTGATACTGTGGTTTCGTAGAACATTAAAACTAATTTACAAAGACTTAAGACGTAATCCTGCGACTGCACAGGATAATTATTATTCTTGTTTACATCTTTTTAGTTCGCTTTTTAAGCAGACGGGATTTTTGATTTTTTGAATTAATTTATTTTTTTATTTATCACTAGGTACATTTAAATATATAAGTGTAATATATTTATGAAATCGCCTCTTAAACCCTTTATTTTGATACCCCACAAGATGGAACTGGAAGAAATAAAAAATTGGGCCTAATAAAAAATGTTGCCAGTGACACTCGCAAGATTAAGACGCATCGATTGACATAGGAATCATCAAAATTGGTCAACGCGTTTGGTCTCTGGAACGCCTCAAAAGAACATACATACATACATAGACTGAAAAACACATTACCCTCCTTCGGCAGTCGGGTAAAAATAAGTAATTTTTCAGCGACTCGTTGAACACAAAATTGAATATTATGGCAAAAAACTTTACGAGCCATGACTTCGTAGGCAACTAGAATACCAAAATTAACCCCTAAGACGACACACTGACCAAAGATTCCTCAAACAACGAACGAAAACCTAGAGAATGTTTGCTTTTCCCTCCATTACAAGTTCCTAGAAATACTTTCTTTCTCAAAGAATTAAGAAAAGAAGAGAAATCGATATTAATATGCCTACCATGTAGGTTCCATATGACTATAACTTATTAGGTCAATCGTGTGTGCGAGGATTGAAAGAAAAAGGGACGTTCTTAATTAACCCACATCTTTAGTTTATGCCTACTTATGTTATTATCTGTGGACATAAGTCGCGCGGGAAAATATGTGGCAGATGCTTTCTTGTTAGTGCGGATTTCTAGGAAACCGGACGGTGTCTTATTTGTAACTTTTTTTCTGGGAAAATCGACGTAATTATTAGGTTTTGGTTTCTGAATGTAAAACCCTTGGGTTACGGAGCGGATTTTTTTATTTTTTTTATTAATGTAGTCCAATATATACTTAAATACTTTTCTTTGGCATTTCAATAGTAGCGATTAATTAAATTGCTAATTTTGAGTTAACAACGTAGCAAACCCTACTCTAATACCAAAGTTTCACAAGTATTCTAACTAAAAATAGAGTTTGAGAAATACTCAACTTCAAATTCATAAGTCTGAAACCCCAAATATTGTATAACATAACATACTAATGCTCCTTTCAATATGTTCATTTGCGGAAGATTAGAGAACTTATATTAACACATATAATGCCGTAAGAACGAGACACAATAGAAAATGTATTGTTTGTCGGGCATCTGGCAGTTAAGGTGTTAATAATAATAAAATATTTATTTTTATTACATTATTTTCTTTGACATTGCGTATAAGTATTTGCCTTATTCCTTTTATTAGTAGGCTTATCAAAGTAAGTACCTGTTCCAATTTATGTGTTAAAAGCACGGAAGATATTTGTATAAAAAAAACAGTGTAGTGAATTCAAAGTTTATTTCGTTAGGAAATCTTTATAGGTTTTAAACATTCTGCTGACATTTGAAGTCGAAGGAAAATATTTTAAATCAGCGTTTTATCGTCCAATAAATTTTTCTTCGATAGCTTTAGGTTTATACAATATATTCAACAGGCTTGGTTTATTAACGTTTTGTAGGTGCGTTAAAAATAAATTAGAGAAAGAAGTTTACGGTCTTGCTGAATATAAACTTCATTCGTTATTTTTTTTTACTATAAATCTATTTAATAAATAACATAAATAGTCAATCACAACGATTCTTCAATTTTTTCCAAAAAAAAATTTGTTCAAAACATTATTTAATATACTTACAAAGAAAATAAGATTAATTTGTTTCAAAGCCACCTCTTCATTCAATTTAGAATTTGTTTGACATTTTACCGGACATTCGAAATTAACTAAAGTATGTTTTAATTCCCAAAAACATGTCACTTCGTTACGCCTTTGAAGATTTTTCACAGTGTCAATCCAGAATGAATAATTCCGTCGCGAAAACCACATTCATTACGAATCCATCCCAATAACCTATTTCGAAAGCATCAATTATTCGAACCAAAAATATAAAGCTAATACTTACATAAATCGAAATATCGGTCACCAGTCGAAAAACTCACAGTAACACAAATAATTATAATACAAACACTGTTTAGACACTATTGTTAAATTATTTTGTCACTAACGTTTACGTGAAAACTTTCGCGCGGAAACTTTGGCAAGAGCGGCGTGAAGACGTCTACACTTGACGCTGGTCGCGCGACAACTGGCCCACTGAATTTTCACACCCACGGAGTTTTCATTTGGATCACGCGTCGAGGGCGGGAAAGCCGACTTCGAGAATCGAATGTTCATCATTGTCTATGACATGTACGAAAGGGCAAGAGCTAATTACTGGCCGCCAAGAGATAATTTTATTTATGCTCTCTAGTTGTTGAAAGGGACCAATATTTGACTGTGGTATTTTCTTGATAAATTATTGGTCGTTATCCACGTTTGACGATAGTTTACATTCGTGATGAAATATTCATGAAGCAATTTCTAAGAAAATGTTAACTCATTTATTTAAAGTAAGCTAAGAATTAGCAGTTTTCACCGTCCAGACTTTTAAGTCTTTTACTGCTAATCCTTAGAGAGAGCTTAGGAGCTCGTGGCTAAATAATAACAGCCACACTGGTCGATCATTAAGGTTAAGCAACGCTTGACGAGGTCGGTCCGTGGATGGGTGACCATTTCAACATACCGAGTTTCCTCCGTGCCTCGGAAAGCACGTTAAGCCGTTGGTCCCGGCTGTCATTTGAAGATCTTTGACAGTCGTTACGAGTAGTCAGAAGCTTGAGATCTGACACCAGTCTAGCTAAGGGGTACCGTGTTACCCAGTTACTGGGTTGTGGAGGTCAGATAGGCAGTCGCTCCGTGTAAAACACTGGTACTTAGCTGAATCCGGGTAGACTGGAAGCCGACCCCAATGTAGTTGGGAAAAGGCTAGGCAGATTGATTGACTGCTAATCCTTAGAAATAGTAACTGATGAACCTGTTAGAGTCTGTATTTTCTGTTGGCTACAACCTGGGAGTCTTAAAGTCAAGAGTGAACAGGTTTCTTTTAGGCAAGCTCGCTCCATCGTCGACCACATCATCGCTTACCATCAGGTGAGATAGTGGTCAAGCGCCCGCACAATGGTGGCCCCCACCTGAGGAAAAAATTGGTCCCATAATTGCCTTATTAATTGAAAATCTTTTCCGATTTTGTAATTCTTTAATCGATTTTAAGCTTACCAATAACTGAATGCCATCGGCTACTTTCTGTTCCAAAAATCTTAGCAATCTTTTGTTTAAACTATTATCATCTTAAGTTCTTCTAGTGTTTTATTGCTAGTGAATAATAATAAGACTTACAGGATTGACATATACATGTTGTAAAAAGTACAAAAAAACTGTTGTAAAAAAACTTATTAATCTTTTGGTAAAGTTGTTCAATCTGCGACGGCGGGTTGGTCTTAGTCGTGTGTGTAGATTGTTTCTGATGTGTGCGTAAGCTCGGGAGCACTCAGTATAGCCTAAGCACACAGTTACCACGGGAATAAGTAAGGTCGTTTGTTCACGAGGCATCGCGTTTTTTAACACACGACACACTGCATACGATCTGTCGTCCGTTCGTTTGTTTACTATAGTGCGCGTGGAACTAGTTGGCCGCGCCTTAGGTGGCGCGTCATCTCGCTATTGCAATCTCATGCAAAGAGATCTCAGACAAAACGCACATGAGATTGCAATAGCGAGATGACGTGCCACCTAAGGAGCGGCCAACTAGTTCCGCGCGCACTATAGACACGATTCTGCAACGACACTGCAGTGCACTAGTATTGTTTTATAAGCGCATAAGAGACGAACCACGCGTGAGCCGGGCGGTGCAGTGTGTCGTGTCGTCAAGAAGCTCATACCGTTTAGTTCAGCCGCTAAATCGCCACTGCAAAAAAACCGCGACGACATAGCCGAAAAAACGTATGAAAATCGTGTCGCTTGTGGTGCGGTGTCCTGCAATGAACAAACGGTCCATACAAATATATGGAGCTTTGAATCGTGCTCACATTTTGCGGTGTCGCGTCGTGAACAAACGGCCTATAGTTTCTAATAAAAACCTTCACGTCGTAAAAATCTTTGTTAAATGTGGTCTTTACCATAACCCGTTAGATGTGTATCTATGTTGATAGTGTCTAATCCTTTTACTTTCGCGTTTGGTATGTTTGGTACACTTGTACTTTCTCTCGAGAACAAAACACTTTACCGTTGTATCGTTTAATTTAAACGCTTGACATGTTTTAGAAGCACTGTTGAATTTTAGATTAGGTTATGTCATTTTAAAGGTGGATTAAACTGTATTTACCAGCGTAAAATGACGTTTACTGTCAACTTGTTATAACAACGGAATCATCAAACAGATATATTGATTTTAAATATGCTGCACAGGAAAGGGCATTACGTAATTGATTTTATTAAATTGGATTTATACTTCGTAGTGATAATAAGAACCAACCTACTGTAAGATAGAAGAAGGTACTATAAAGGTGGTGGTGGAACGTGGTGGTGTCTCCTGTGCGGGTCACAAATAAATATTATTTCTTTCTTTCTTTATAATGCTGTTCAAAAATGTTTTTTGTGTCAAGTTCTTACTATATAGTTAACGAGGATAGGATAGTTGGATCCCCTTTTCAGCTTTCAGCAGCATACATTCCCATTTGGCCCGTTGTGCGTGCAGGCCTCCTGTCTGTGAGAAGGAATGGGCCGTAATCCACAACGCGGGCCCAGTGCGGTTTGGTCGATGTCACATGTCTTTTAATTTTTGGTTCAAATACATGCCGATTTCCTCATGATGTTTCCTTCGCCGCTTTGAGAGCAGTGGTGATGAAATAATTTACAGTAAATCGTCTGCCTGGGTTCGAACCAAGGCGTGAGTATGAATACTGTGTATATGTGGTTCCTAGAATTAATTAAATCTTCAAAACATATACGTGACTTACCTATGTTCAGGATTATTCCCAACAAAATAAAACACCCAACATTTCAGTACAAATTCAATAGAAACGGACATCGTCATACAAAATCTCCGTTCAACTAAACAAGTTGTAGGTCAAGTGCACAGGTTACCGAGAAAGGTTGACGAATTCGAGCGAACATGATCTACATCACTATTTTAAGTATAACGTTCTAAAGAATGCCGTGACGGGAGGAATTCTCGTCTTTTTCCTTGTTGCTTTCAGGAATTTGAAACGGCAGCGATATATAAATAAAGCTAGTCACGTATACAAACTGGCCAAGTGGGAGTCGGACTCGCGCACTGAGGGTTCCGTAAGAACAGCTACAATCACTAAAATAATTAAATAACATTACTGAACATTGCTCTAATGATAAGATAAACAGAATTGAGGGACAAAATTAACTTTGCCTTTGGATAACTGTAGTCCCCATACATCAGCATAAGTCGGCATCAGTTTACCAACTGCAAATAAGTTTTTTTTTTTTGTAATATCAAATTTACGGTTTCAGGATTGTTTCCTTTACTTGTGCTATAAGAAAGTGCTTCTTGATAAATATGATTCTAGGTCAACGGGAAGTAAATTTTTATTTCCTTGCTAGTGTAAAATATTCGTAAACGGCTGTATCACTTGATTGCGTTGATCTAGAATATTGACTTTTCACCGCTGCAAGGGGTTGTAAATTTGAGAATATGATATTAATTTTAACTCGATACATCTACGCGTGCCCAAGAGGCCAAGATAAAGGGTCTTGACAGACAGACGGACAACAAAGTCATCCTGTAAGGTTCGGTTTTTTTCCTTTTGAGGTACGGAACCCTAATGATATACCTATGTGATGTTTCATTGAGGATACGTAGAATCCCGTCAATGGTAGGCGAAAATATCGGAAGGAAAGTAATCAAATTATCTGAGCAAACATCGATCCTAATGAGTATATCAATATTATTAAAAGTGCAAACGCGCGTTATGTTTTTCAGTTGGATTGACTAATCAATAACCAAAAAACAAACAGCTGGAACCTTAGCAGGAAGCTAAATAGCAAAGCGTTTAATACTATTAGAAGTTATTTTTACCAGCTTGAACTCCCCAATAGCCCGGCAAAGCAACTGAAAACCATCATCATCCCAGTGGATTTCTATATCTTTCTCATCTCGTTTCAATTTAAAAAACGGGAGTTTTTCTGCCATAAGTAAACAATAAACAATATTTATTTGTTCAAGGCTTAAACCTAATTACAATGATTGTACCTTAATTTAGAATCATTAAGTTAGTGGCAAGATACAAAATGTGTGCAACTGGGCTTAAACTAGGAGGATTCTTGTGCTATAAGCACCAGTTACTTCCGTCACCACCGTGTTCGAGCTGCCATTACAAGTGTGGTGCGGTGCTAAAGTAAGTAGTAGTAGTGTGCATGTGAGTATGAAGATAGTGAGTGTGTGGTATTCTGGTGTGTAATCTGGTGTCTGTGGTATTCTGGTGTGTGTGTGGTGTGTGGTGTGTTGTGTTTGTGTGTATGTATGGATGTGTATGTGTTAGCGTGCATGGGCTTGACTGGTTTTATTATTATTATTTTATTTGTTTTATTTTATACTTTAAATACGTTTTAGTAAATTTTCAGTGTTTTCATAAGTGCCTACCTAAGGCAGAAACATATTAAAGCACAGCACTTTGCATCTCAATCTAGCAGAAAATTGCACTTACTAATGACATAGCTACTAGAGACTCGTCTCGTTAGTTTTTAACCGACTTCCCGAAAAGGAGGAGGTTATCAATTCGACAGTATTTTTTTGTGGTTCTTTTTCACCTGGAAGCTGGAGCTTGTCATGTGGTCCCATTTAAATTTCATTAAGATCTAATAATGAACTTCAGAGATATACATCACACTAGTACGCTCTAAAGGGGTACGCAGATGTGAACAGTTCACCCTGGTATGTACTCTCATTCCACCGGTTTTGTTTAAGTTTCATGTTATTGGGTTAAACTATTCTGCCATCACTTTGGGCATTACAGGTAGGCTAGCATATAGAACTGGTCCAGTATACGTACCAAAAGCAAAAAAAAAACATTTTTACAAAAAATTTCAACCGACTTACTTATAAAAACACACTAAAGAAAAAAATAACTTCAATTTCGGAAGTCGGTGTCAAAAAACGAAGAAACGAACACCGATTGCCGAAAATGAAGTAATTTTTTACTCTGTAGTGTTTTTATTTGGAAGTCGGTTGTAATTTTCTGTAATAAAAATGTTTTTATACTGCATCTAATAAAGCGTCATCACCACAAATTCAAGATCAAAACTTTCCGAATCTATTGTTAGAACACCAATAACCTCGAGACCAAAATATTTCTTCAATTCATTCACAGACCATTGCTATAAAAAATATATAACATTACCCACTATTTATGTATCGTTACTGTAAATTATTGGGCAGCTAACACATATCAAAACATCGTATTTATATAAATCGAAATAAATTAGGTCTAACTTGTTTACACAAGAAGTCTGCAAAAGAAAAGAAACTCGCCAAAACTCGCTAAAACTGGTTGAAACTGGATCAAACTGGACGTAACCAGAATTGAATGTTTTGTGACTGCTAATAAATTCTGGCTTGTTATTTCCTTGTTCGTGTCAAATTCGCGTCAAATTGTAGATGTCAGGGCTCAAAAAGGTCTAAGTTATGAATTAAAATACGTAATTGAAATACAAATAACA
Organism: Orthosia gothica; assembly: GCA_949775005.1. Lineage (NCBI taxonomy): Eukaryota > Metazoa > Arthropoda > Insecta > Lepidoptera > Noctuidae > Orthosia > Orthosia gothica. The sequence goes on along the minus strand of CATKRY010000281.1, from coordinate 183,681 downwards.
ATAATACTTCAAAATAATAATTTGTTATTGGTATTTTAAATATGTGACACTGAGCCTAGGTATTTGATATTTAGTATTTAAAAATACATATGGCTTCAAAATACATTTGTACACAATTATTTATTAATTATTTATTTATTTATAGCTTTCGTAAGCAAAATGGCGACTGCTAAATATGTCAATCTTTAAAAATGGCATCACTGCATCTGTACAGTACAGGGAACACACAAGTGACACGCCTGACTGTATTTTGTAATTTGTATTTTAAATAATCTAAGTTTAAATACTGTATTTTTTGACATGATAATTTTTACAACCATTCATATAATAACTGTATACAATCTATTGAGTATTGACATAATATTTATCATATTATGTTATGTGAAATTTTCTGAAAAAAATATTAATGTACTACATAATTCAAACACAATGTGAATTGTTATATGAATATAGATACATAGGCCGATAGATGTTAACCATCGGGAAGTCAGGATGTATTCCCTTAGGTTGTGACATCGTGTGTGGGCTGGTCGGTGGGTACAATCGTGCAAATGAAATCACATAAATTATTTGATACACGGGGTTTATTCAAATATTCACAGTTACAATCTTTCTTACTAATATTACGGATCGACACTGATTCTACGACGTGTTAGCTTTAAGGCTGTCAGTACTCAACTGCCATATTCTATGTTCCCCACCACGCAAGTGGTAAGAAATAGCGCGCCAATGCGTAGTTGTTCTTGCTTTTGCCGCCAGATGGCGTGCTTGCGATTTGTTTTGACGTCCGTACTATTGACTAAACCCGACAAATAAATAAATAAATATTTTATTTATCAAAAATACAATTTAAAAATATTCTGTACATCGTATTTTAAACTTGCGATATAGTAGTTTGTGATTTGTATTTTAATTAAAGTAAAGCATGTGTTTAGTCCAGCTCTGGTCCCATGTCACTAAGGGTCGGTGCAATACGTTTTCTTCTTGCATTCTATCCTGTCAACTGTCACGAGGTCACTGACTCCCTTTTCTCAAACCACCAAAACCATTTATTAAATTAATTACTATAAAAACATATAGAAAAAGCAACACTATTACTCATCAGCTTGCAAATGAACGAGCTCTGTTTACGTTTTTATCACAGAATGATGGATGCGTAGATTAGCACTGTTTACAAACAAACAAACAAACAAGTGTGATCGATTGTTATTGAGCTATTCTGTGTGACTTAGCTTCATTAAGTTAATAAGATCAACAGTTGTAGCTTAGACAAGTAAGCGGTACCGATTGAGGTCGGTGAGGTCAATCAACTTTAAAGGCAGAACCAACTTCTTCATATTATTGTTATAGGCACATAGTTGCGGCTAGAATGTCACCTTTTTTGACATATTTGACAAGGCACTCATAGGAATAATAAAAAAGTTAAATCAAAAAATAAAAAACCCGACTGTTTTTTTAAATTTAGTTCTCTTTTGAAGCAGTCGGGGTTTATGATTTTTTGATTTAACTTTTTTTTATTTATAACTTTTTAGTTGGTTTTTTTTTTAAATTAGGTACATTTAAACATATAAGTATTATATATTTTTGAAATCACCTCTTAAAACCCATTATTTTGGTACCCCAAACGATGAGTTTGGCAGAAAAAAAATGTAGGCCCTCACAATATGGCGCCCAAAATCCACCATTTTTCTATTGTCCAATTTTTGTAGCCAGTGACACTCGCAGGGTTAATACGAATCGACTGACGTACGAATCATCAAAATCGGCCAATGCGTTTCGTCTCTGGAATTCCATATAGGAACAAACATACATAGACTGATAAACACATTACTCTCCTTCGGCAGTCGGGTAAAAAGAAGATGAATACCAGCTAAGGGCTTTCGATTCAGTATTAAGGTTGTTACAAATTAGCACTTATGCAAATTTGTAGCGAAATGGATGATGATTTTGGACGAAAACGAAATTTTATAAACAGACCATTGGGAGTATGAATATCATGAAAAAATGAGTAGATACAATGTATATTTTCAAAATAAAATTATTTGCATTGTTGAACTACTAATCTATACCTGTATGGTGGCTGTTTTGCAATTTTCCTTCTTCTTTGGTATGGTATTTATTTCTACCCAAAGATGCGTTAAAATTATTGTTGAAATATGGAACTTTCGACGCTCATAACTTTTAAATATATTATGTTTTGACTTTTTGTTTCCAACAGGGCTAGATAACGATGAGAAAAATTGTTTTTTTTTTTTTTTATACGTACACCGTCAAACAGTGGAGTAATCGCCAGACTACGTTTGTAAGGAAGAATTTTCGACTAGTGCAACCTTAAAACCACTCAATGTAACTTTTGAGTGAAGATGATTCTCTTTTCATTTACAGAAGCATCATCGAGCGCAGTATAAAGAGCGATAGAGATCTGCATCCCTGCTGACCTATTTAGCGGGAGACTTGAAACAATCGTCTGTCACCAAGCTGTATCTCATGAACCGTGGTAGCAAGACAGTTGAAATTATCACAAATGATGTATTTCTGTTGCCGCTATAACACCAGAATAAATAAAATAAATATTTAATTGGGGTTCCCATACAAAAAACGTGATTTTTTTGCCGTTATTTTTCGACAATGTAATTTAACCCTTCGTGCGCGAGTCAGAATCGCAATTGGCCAGTTTTTACAAATTCTTAACAAAACACTCATCCGAGACATTTGATGAAGTGCCTATGAACTGTAACAGAGCATATGCTTAACCTACTTCAAAATTAGCAGTTATTATGTCAAAACAACATGTTGATACTCTCGAACTACACCACTACTATTACCGATACTACAATTTGATTCACCAATATATTTATTTAGTTAATTAAGATCATTTTTGAATGGCAGATCCCGAGAGATCAGCGGTCGGTGCAATTCAATCAAAACATTTGAAGATCGACTTGTTGACCTAGTGGGGTGAGCTCGGATGCCGTTGGATGTTGTTTATGCATTTAAATCTGTGGCTCTTGTTATATTAACTTTTAGTAAATGTTGAGAGTGATTGATGATTTATTTTTATTAATGGTCGAATCTTGGTGTTTTCTTTAATGTTGTGTTAAAAACTTATCTATCACTAGCTTTCCCACGCGGCTTCGCTCCCGTCAACTGGCTACCTACCTACCCATCTACTTTACCTACCCTATCCTACCTAAACTACATACATGATTGTTGCGTAACTTTAACCGTTTATGCAGCGCACGCAACGGAAGCCCTCAAAATGGAGGGTCCGTGGCTTACGCCCCCAGTGGTCGATGCACCTGTGGCCGACGCCCCCGATTCGATTAATTTATTTCAAAGCAGTTTTTGATCAATTGTACTGTCAGGCACAAAAATGTTGTACAAAAATAATAAATGTATAAGTTTAAGTATAATATTAAATCATAATTATATTTATAACAAATAAATATTGGTTGAATCTTTTGAAAAGTGAAAGTCTCAGTTATTTTTCATTATTTATTTATAAGATAAGATAATAATAAGATATCTAGGTAAAAATTGTATATAAATCACATTTTACATCACCTATAATCAAGAGAATCATTTAACTTAATTACAATAATCAGTCCCAAATGTATTAAAATATAATGTAAATATAATAGTGATAAGGATAAAATGTCCATATGATAAGTTATTATAAATGTATATTAACAATATTCACTAACATTTTATATGAAGTCTTTTTGATTTTTTGGATGTTTGTACATAATAAATATGCTTTTAATGGAAAAAAAGAAGTGTCAGGATAAGTTTAAGTGGCGATCTATTCTCTCTGCTATTCGATAGATAACTTTTGTTTAGCAAGGAAAAATACTTCATTACGGTGAGACACTTTTCTCATTTACTGTACTAAGCGAAAAAGCACAAAAAATAATAATATAAAATTAATCGAATCGGGGGCGTCGGCCACAGGTGCATCGACCACTGGGGGCGTAAGCCACGGACCCAAAATGGAAATTTTTTTTGCCCGTTTTTGCAACATTTTTCATTTATGCTCCGCTCCTATTGGTCGTAGCGTGATGTTATATAGCGTATAACCTTCCTCGATAAATGGACTATCCAACACAAAAATAATTATTTAGTTAATTAGTAGTTTCTGAGATTAGCGCGTTCAAACAAACAAAAATACTCTTCAGCTTCAGCAGTTAATCACTGAAGAAGATAGAATAAAGAAGTAGTGACATGTTTAGATGGTTTAATCACGTTTAAAGAAAAAAAACGGTAAAGTGCGAGTCTGACTCTTGCACAGAGGGTTCCGTATAAACAGGTACATTCACCAAAATAAATAGGTAACATTATTAACGTTCTTATACAATGAAAGCACCGAACATTGCTCAACGAAGGGACAAAATTAACTTTGCCGTTCGAAGACTGTTGTCCCCATACATCAATATTTTTTTTTTTTCCTTTTCCAAGTACATTTTATAAGTTGGTCGACTATTACTCGTAAATTTGTAAAGCCTACTTAGCTGTGATAGTTTGCCTTTTAATTTCGTTATATATACTACGCCATGAATTTTTTCACATATTCATAAGCTACGATTTAGTTGGAAGAGGGGAGACTCTTGACACTAACAAAAATTACCAATGTAAAGCTTAATTTTACGCAAACTGGATCCCTGGCTCGAAAAATGGTTTTAAAGACCCATAATATTCTTAATGGCCTATCCAACGATGCTCCACAACATGGCATAGAGGAGAAAAAAAAACCAACTTTTCGTGTTCAGGAGGAATCATATTTTTTTTTTCTGATTTTATTTTACCAGTTTGTCGGCGTGGTTAATATGTATATCATGGACATCACAGGCAACGGTGAAGGAAAACATCGTGAGAAAACCTGGACTTATATATAGTTAATGTAAGTCTGAATTAGCCAAGTCAGAGGCCTGTGGGGTGTTCCAGAGGTGGCTTAATTAACTCTGACACCAGAAGTGTCCCACATCCTGACACGAAAAGAAGAAGAAAAGATCCATGCCAAATTATAGCTTTCTAGTTGGTACTGGGAGTGTCTGAGCCACAGATAATAAAATAATAGCATACAGATGCCTCATCCCATACAAAGAAACCGTGCCGACGTAACTAGCGTTTTTCATCTGATTATACCGATTATTTTTTGTAAATCGATCGCGTTCGGTTCTGTTCCACGGCGATAGATAGATTACCATCTATATCCGTAGAACGGAACGGAACCGAACGCGATCGATGTACAAAAAATAATCAGTATAATCAGCGTCGGCACGGTTTCTTTGTATGGGCTGAGACACCACTGTCTGAGCTAAGCTGCGGACGGACGGACGGACGTAGACACGGACGTGGCGAAACTGTACTAGAACCCTACTACAGAACTATAATCAAAATGTTCAACATGTGAGGAATACCTGAGAAAAAATACTCACATATTTTCAGAAATATACGTTTATTTGTTAACATAATATTTATTTTAATTTAACTGCGCATAAGACGAAGACAATGACTGCATGATTCAATTCTTACGACACCAACGTAACTCCTATAATTACTTACTATAAAAATGCTGATTACAAAACCACAAATTCAACAAACTTCAAAGCACAATTATTTTCTCAGACCACGGTTACTCAATAAGCGCTCAAAACTGGCCGCAACTATAAAACTCTTGATAGTGTATCTAAACGCATAAAAACGTCACAAACATGGAACGGACGGAAGCCGAATGTATGCCAATATGTAGGCTAGGCACTACGTAAATAATTTTTACGACCACAACAAAATGTAAAATTTATAAAAGAAAAGTTTTTTTAAAGGCTAGCGGACGCCTCACGGTTTCACCCGCGTAGTGCCCGTTCCCGTAAGAATACAGGGTTAAAAAGCCTATGTCAATCACGGGAATAGTGTAGTTTCCCAACGGTGAAAGAATTTTTGAAATCGGTCCAGTAGTTTTTAAGTTTATTCGTTACATACAAAAATACAAATCTTTCCTCTTTATAATATTATTAGTATAAAAGTGTAGATAGGCTCGCGTTTGACCACTATCTCACCTGATGGAAAGCGATGATGTGGTCGTCGGTTAAATACGCTTTCCTAGAAGTATCCTATTCACTCTCGACTTAAATACCCTTAGATTGTGCTATCTGGAAACACAGATTTCGGCAGGCAATTCCACTCTTTCGCTGCACGCACAATGAAAGTCTTCCCAAAACGTTCAGTGGGTGGCTATGGGTTGGATGTCCACCATGTATATTAGTTTTACGAGTACGCAAATACAACGTAAGGATTAAGGATAATCTCAGGGCCTACCTTTGGAGTGATGATCTTTGCAGGGTGGCTGGTAGCAGTTGAATGAGAATCGCCGAGCCGAGAATCGAGTTCCATGGAGTTTCTTGCCAGTTCTTCTTCAAAGTAAAGGTGGATGCGCACCTATCCGCGCCGCAGGAGCCGCACGCACCGCAGTCATCACATTTTATAAATCTTTATATGAAATTGTACGCAGCCTCGCGCACCTATCCGCGCCGCACGAGCCGCATTTCAGCAAAATGCTGTAGGTATACTGATTCCACCAGCGCGTGCGGATGACGTCATAAGATTCGGCGGGCGATGCGGGCGGCGCGGAAACATGATTCATATTCTTATGAAAATATAGTTCAAGATGTACAGAAGTGGATACAATGGGTACGGCGCGTGCGGCTCCTGCGGCGCGGACAAGTGCGCGTTCACCTTAAACGACCAATTCAAATTGCGAATATTGTCGTTCCATTCCAGACTATGGTCTACTTAGCCTCAGTGTCACAATGAACACAATGCTCAAAATTGTACGTGGCACACCGCACAACCCTATATTATTGATACAATTTCTATACTACTAAACACCATTAGCGGTATAACAAGAAAATTTTAATGTTTTAAAGTTTCCAAACAAATTATCAGCTGCAGGCGTCATGACTCATGAGTCAATTACACTTGTCTCTACAGTACAGTGGAACAATTGCAGGAAATATTGGGTAGATTGGGGTAGAGAAAACGCTTTAAAACTGTACAATAATCCCCAATATTTTGGCCAGTCTGAAATTGGCTACAAATGGCTGCGCAGTAGTAAATCAAAAACAGCATTGCTTCATGCCACGCCATGCACATCATCGAAAAGCCTAGCCTAGGTTCAAGCTGGCCAAAAAGATAGGAGATTACTGTGAAAGGCTATATGTTTTATTGATAGTTCATAATATTCTGAGTATTTTCCGCCCGCAGTTCAATATAAAACATATAAATATTTTGAACATCAATCATTTTATTTTAAGACAACTATAAATCTTTGCACACATTTAGGCGCGCCACACACGCCATTAAACAATAAACAAATGTTTAACATTGCACAACATTATAGGCTGCAAAGCTTCAATCAAAACGTGTTATTTTGTGCACAGAGCACGTGGCTATACATATAATAACAGACGCACGGGTACCGCTTCGAAGTTAAGCCACACTTGCCGAGGTCGGTCCGTGGATGGTTGACAATTCATTACATACCAAGAATTCTCCATGCCTCAGAAAGCACGTTAAGCTGTTTGTTCCGGTTGTCATTTGTAGATCTTTAACAATCGTGGGAGGTAGTCAGAAGCCTGAAATCTGATATAGATAGTTCAAGTCATCTTTGCGCGCGGCTCTATGTGTGTGTAAGCATGTGTGGGTGGTTGTGTGCACTGCCGCGTCACTGCCACACAAATTAAAACTGTGTATTTATAAGTATACACAACGCACGCAGACATGACACCGCGCGCAAAGGTGAGTTGAACTATCTATACCAGTCTTGCCTTGGGGTAATGTGGAGATTATGTAGGAAGCCGCAATACTGATATGCAAAAGCATTATATTATACTGGAAGCCGACCCCAATATAGTTGGAAAAAGGTTAGGCAGATTAATTATGAAAAAAAAAAAAATAAGTATGCACAGAGCACGGAAAGCTATGCCGGCAACGACCAGAGACGCCACCCATACTTCCGTAAATACTATCTGGCTGTCGGTTTGTTACCTTTTCACGACTTAAGGGTGCCCTAGTCGGTATTATGGCGATTAATCCACTATTTGACAGTTTACGTTCAAAAAAAAAATAGAAAAGCATACCATAAAAAGAACAAAAAAACCTGAAATACAATCATTACAAAGTATGCGTCCGTCACAACTACGCTACTATATCAATTTGGATCATCATTATCTAGCCCTGTATGAAAATAAAAAAATATATATTTGAAAGTTATGAGCGTCGAAAGTTACATATTTCAACACTAATTTGAACGCATCTTTGGGCGTAAATAAATACCATAAGAAGAAGATAAATTCCAAGTCAATCACCACACATAGATTAGTAGTTCAGTAGTTTTTTCAAGATATCCATATTCCCAAAGGTCAGTTTATACAAGTTTTTCAATGAAATTGCGCATGTATGCGTCGCACAGCGTTAGGAGTATGTATTCGTGCGCGCACTACCTGCTTACTGCTTATCACAGCATCTATCTCTTTCGCAATGTTTTCGGATGAGATAGCATGCATTTTAACCCCGCCCACAAAACACTTCGTGCCACCGACTAGGGCGCCCTTAACAGCTGAAAGGATTTAGATTAAACTTGGCACATGGGTAGATAATGTCGTGAATTAGGACATTTTGTCAAAGGAATTCTGGGATAATTTCCGACATGCACGCGGCGGAGATGCCGGCAGGAGCTAGCTCCTGTTAAATAAATTATTATGTACAGAAAAATAAATATACTGATGTGCCAACATCGGAACGCGAATAACAAGCTTTATAGAATAACATGGTTTTCATAGTAACGGTCTATCGAGCGATAAAAGCTTGAATATAAATAAAACTGATTTATTTGCGTATTTTATTTCTATGTAGTTTATTGTTGTTTGACTTTTGTTTGCCCGCCCTTTTTAACACTGGTCAGTTTATTAAAGACCATTTTTAGGGTTCCGTACCCAAAGGGTAAAAACGGGACCCTATTAATAAGACTCCACGGTCCATCTGTCTGTATGTCTGTCCGACTGTCACCAGGCTGTATCTCATGAACTGTGATAGCTGGACAGATGAAATTTTCACAGATGATGTATTTCTGTTGCCGCTATATATATAACAACAAATACTAAAAACAGAGTAAAATTAATATTTAAGTGGGTCTCCCATACAACCAACGTGATTTTATTGGCATTTTTTGCGATAATGGCACGGAACCCTTGGTGTGCGAGTACGACTCGCACTTGGGCGGTTTATTCTTTTCATTCTCTTTAAAAAAAAACAAAATCTGTTTTCCGTTACATTTTGTCGAGTTATGCAAACATAAATGTATGGGGCACTTCTTTTTCGAAATTTCAGGGTTGGGCCCACAGTATTACGAACACTTTTCAAGAATGGCTTTGGTTCTGCTACACCCTGTATTTTCTTTACATTTGAGATAAGGATACATCTTATGGGGTTGGGATTACTTAGATGTAACCCCTTAAGATCATAACTAACATTGTCAAGAACAATAATTGAACAAACAGCTCTATAGTTTCTGACAGGCGTTACGGTTATGTTTACAAACACAATTATAAGGCTCATGGTGACGCACTATATTATTGTTGAATTGTGTCAAATTGTGTGGCACAGTAACCTACATAGTTGCCTTGTAAGTTTCCCGCCTTGGTAAGATTTATATGGAGTCTCAAACCATAGTTTAGGTAACTTTTTTTAGGGTTCCGTAGTCAATAAAGAACCCTTATAGTTTCGCCATGACCGTCCGTCCGCAGCTTAGCTCAGAGACTTAGTACTAGAATGCTATAATTTGGCATGGATATACATATTAATCACGCCAACAAATAGCAAAAAAAAATCGTGCCTCGAATACACGTAAAGTAGGGAAGTTTTTTTTTCTCGTATATCCCACGGTGTGGGGTATCGTCGGATAGGTAGAATCATTTTTTTTTTAAAGAGTAGGTATGGAGTTTCTTGTGCATTCTTCTCCATAACAAGCTACTTTCCGAATGCACGGTAGAATCAACTTTTATTCCATGTAAATTTAAAAAGTATGGAGTTTTTTGTGCACATTCTTCTCCATAACAAGCTACTTTCCGAATGCACGGTAGAATCAACTTTTATTCCATGTAAATTTAAAAAGTATGGAGTTTTTTGTGCACATTCTTCTCCATAACAAGCTACTTTCCGAATGCACGGTAGAATCAACTTTTATTCCATGTAAGTTTAAAAAGTATGGAGTTTTTTGTGCACATTCTTCTCCATAACAAGCTACTTTCCGAATGCACGGTAGAATCAACTTTTATTCCATGTAAATTTAAATTGTGGCATTCAAAAGTGCCGCTTGGTGGCCCAGTTGAAATAAATATCTTTTGTCTTTGTCTTTGAAGGTCATTAAAAATATTACGGGTCTGTCAAAACCATGTTTTTCGATTCTGCGATCCGTTTGTGAAAAGTTAAGCTTTAAATAACAAATGTTTGTTAAATCCAGCTAAATGGTTGCTTTTGGATAACGTGAACGTGTGTGTGCATTTTCGATCGGTAACGTTAATCTAGTCCCTTCGTTAGAGCAATGTTCGGTGCTTTCATTGTTTATGAACGTTAGTTATACCTGTTTATTTTTGTGAATGTAGCTGTTTATACGGAACCCCCCATGCGCGAGTCAGGCTCGTACTTGGCCGGGTTTTAACACTTTTCCAAGCAACTATAGATGATGGCTTCATCACCATCCTTACAGTAAAAGGCCTAGTAAGAAAATAAAGTTGTTGACATTTTATTTTATAATAGCCAGTGACCGTGATTTCGCTTCTTCAAGGCTAAATCAAACTCTATACGAGAATTCATCAAAAAACTCTTGTTTTCTACCTCAATGCTTAGTTACAGCACACAATATATCACAGGAATAGACTTCTACAATAAGTTGTTAAATGACGTGTTCACAATCAAAAGTTAAATGGCGCGTGACTCATAATATGAATGTAACATTGACCTAGAAAGGTTATCTGTATTTCAGGAAACGAGCAGCGGTATTCCCACGGTTTACTTCAGGGAAAAATTATAAATAAACAAGCCACTATACAGAATGGAGGGCTTGCGTGACCGAATCAAAAATGTAGAGATCCACAGCAGAACTAGGGTTACCGACATAGCCCGAAGCATTGCCAATTGGCAGTGGGCATGGCATATTGCTCGCAGAACGGATGGCCGATGGGGCAGAAAAGTTCTGGAGTGGCAACCGCAAACTGGTAGACAATGTGTTGGAAGGCCTCCCACAAGGTAGACCGATGACCTAGTGAAGGTTGTGGGGATCGCTGGATGCAAGACGCACGGGACTGGTCAATGTGGCGACGCTTGGGGGAGGTCTATGACTAGGAGTGGACGTCTTTCGGCTGATATGATGATGATGATGATACAAGAAAATGCAAAAACAAATTTATAAAAGCCTAAGAAGTAATAATAATAATTTATTAATTCAAAGTCTAATACACAATGAGAGAATTGAAAAGAAGAAAAACAATTATCTTCTCTTCTTCAAACAGAAGTGTCTGAACAAAATGTCAATCTAAGGCAATTTCCAAAGACCTTATACGTATTTCGTAGTAAGAAGTATAAGGTCTTTGGCAATTTCAAAATGCCAAAATGTCAGCGATTGGTCATGTGACATTTCGATATTGCTATGGTAATGTCATACATTTATCACCTTTTTTCTAATCGCTATGGTGACGCTTTCGTTGGCATTATGTAACTTGTTTAGACGTCTAGAGTATCTGAGCTGGCCTAGCGTAGTCATCATCATCATCACCAAAAAATCGGCATGAGATATGAGCATTCCTATTGGTCTAGCGGCACTGGTGGCGCATGAATTACAGTAGTGAATACGCCCAGATTTTAGAATAAAATCTTTATAAAATCGAATTCTGGTTTTTGAAAAACATTTAACTACCAAAATGTTCGTTATTAAATTGTCTATCCATTAGTGTTAGTACAAAAAATAATTAATTAACACTTTACGAGGAGATGCATGCTATCAATAATTATTTCTCATTTTTATGTTTTTTTTGGAAGGAGATTAGTGAAATATATACAACATTTCATAAAAACGAAATCTACCATTTTAGAATCAATATTATGTAGAAATTTAATGTATTTTTGTTAATTGATATTTATTTTTAAATAACGAGTAGATAGCTCCTAAAAACAGCACGAAAAACGGCTTGCTCGACGTTTTGCACGGTGTACCACCTTAACGTTCCCTCTGCTGGGATACAGGCCTCCTCTCTGAGAGGGCTGTAATCCACATTGCAGGCCCAATGCGGGTTAGTGGTTATATGTATTCGAATTTTTGTTTCTAGGACATTCCGGTTTCCTCACGATGTTTTCTTTCACCGTTTTGAGAGCAGTGGTGGTGAAATAATTTACACAAAGTAAATCGCCTACCTTGGTTTGAACCCACGACCTATAACTTATAAGTCGCGGCCGATATCACTAGGCCACCACTGCACTTAGCGTAGTGCCTTGAAGCATTTTGCTGTATTGTATTCTGAAACAGCATGCGCGACGCGAGCCGTCACCGGTGTGTGTGCCGACGGCGGCCCGCGCTGCTGTAATAGTAGGAATATATTTATCTATGGCTGTACTGAAAACAGTCTTACCGTCTATTTATATTTGTATCTACCTACTTAGATGTTTATAGTTAATACCAAATGTTCTTAAGCCGAGCGCTAATCCTGCCGACAAACTATCACGCAGTTTGGCAAGTTTATACTATAAAAAAAAATGGCAAAGAAAAAACCTTTCTTACTTCCACTGATGTGCAACCCAGTGCACTTAACGGAACGTGAAATAAGTTTTACAATGTGAAATCAATTTTAAAGTTTATTTTAAATTTTAAAGTTAAAAGTTAAAATTCAATTCAAGAAATGAAATGTCAACTTTTCTATAGAACGTTAAAACATTAAATAAGAATTTATTAAATAGCGGTATTGTGGAATCGCCGTTTGACATTTAGTTATGAATTAAATAAAACATGAAGTAAATCTTTATGAGTCAACAGACCACACATAAGAACCAATCTGTGCAAGACCTCTAGGTATAAAATTTGTCACGTGCGAAGCCAGGGCGGGTCGCTAGTACATTTTATAGTACAGTAAAAATGATTTTTTTTAAATATTTGTAAGAGGTGATATCTGGCAGTAGGTAGGTACTGAACCAGTTACGAATAAAAATACCGGCCAAGTGCGAGTCAGACTCGTGCACGTAGGGTTCCGTACCATTATCTCAAAAACGCCATATTTACGTTTGTTGTATGGAGGCCCCACTTAAATATTAATGTCTCGGTTTTTAGTATTTGTTGTTATAGCGGCAACACAAATACATCATCTGTAAAAAGTTTTACTGTCTAGCTATCACGGTTCATGAGAACCAAATGTCACCAGGCAGTATCCAGCCTGGTGACAGACAGACAGACAGACTGACAGCTGGATGTTAGTAATAGGGTCCCGTTTTTAACCTTTTGGGTACAGAACCCTAAAAAACACTAACGGATCTGCCAAATACCAGCTTGATGCACTAGAATCGATCGAAAAACGGGCCAAGAGGCTCATCGGCAATGAGACACTGTTCAAATAGAAGACCCTTGAACATCGTCGCCGAGTTGCCAGCAAGTTGGTTTTTTATCGGTTGCATTTCGGGGAGTGTGCGATGAAATTGCATGATCTAATTCCACCAAGCCCGTTTCATTATCGGACTACAAGACGTACGGCGATGCGCCATCGTGGACATATCCCACCCATACCCACTATACATTCTGGAAATACTTTCATTATGCGTACAGCTAAGGAGTGGAATTCTCTGCCGGAGTCGGTGTTTCCCGATAGCTACAAACTGGGGGTTTTTAAGTCAAGAGTGAATAGGCAAGCGTGCTCCATCGTCGGCCACATCATCGCTTACCATTAGGTGAGACAGGTTATAGTCAAGCGCATGCCAATCAATAATAAAAAACCGGCCAAATGCGTGTCGGACTTCGCTTATTAAGGGATCGGTAGCAAATAAAAATCAGTTTTATTAAAGTATTGGTAATATACGTAATAATAAACATTATCACCAAATTTCAAGTTCGTAGGTCAAAGGGAAGTTAAAAAAATCTTCGGAACAAAATTAGCTGATAGTTGACGGACAGACAGACCGACACGCGAGTGACAGCTTTAGGGCTTCGTTTGGATCCTTCGGGTACGGAACCCTAAAAATAAAAAAATAAACAGAAAGCTACACCATCGAAAATAAAATATTCTTGTAGCATAGGCCACGTAAGTGAAACCGCGACAAAACCTAGTGTTCTATACACCTTGTACAGTTTCTTATAAAGTTCTGATACTAAAACACGACGATTAAAAGCGCATCATTTAACCTACCGCAATTCAAATTGATGCCAAGAATTCATGTTACGATGTACGACCCAATTAAGACTTTTTGTTCGCTGTGTTAAAGCTAAATATAAAATCTACTATACGTGTGGATAATGTATAGAACTATTATACCGAAAGACAAAACATATGGTCCATAATTTTCATGTACCTGCAACCTAATAGGGATTTTGCCTCGGTAGAAAAATCATAATTCTATTTAGTCCGTCAGTGAGATTATCAAATAATATTGGACCCGTATTTTTTGCTTTATCAAATAAATAAAAAAACCGGCCAAGTGCTAGTCGGACTCACGCACCTACAACTACAAACCTCAGCTTAAAGGTATTATAGACCTGAGTATTTGATATGATTTCAATTTAATACGTCTACGCGTTCATGAGGAAAGGGGTAGGTAGTAAGTTTAAAATTATTAAAAATATTTTTATTATATGATGTAACTATAAAATTTACGGTTTTCGCAATTATTCCTTTATCTGTGCTATAAGACGTTGACTTACTTGACTTAAGATCCTATGTCCCCTAGCTAGAGCAGAGGGCTTCCACAGTAGTCCTCCATCGAGACCGGTCTTGAGCTTCGCGCTTCACCTCGCTCCACGCCATTCCGATACTCGTCGCTTCAGCCAATATGGTGCGTCACCGGGTTTGGACGGCCTCGCTTCCTGTTTCCTTGAGGATTCGAATCTAAGGCCTGTTTAGGAATGTGATCGGAATTCCTCCGGAGCGTGTGACCAATCCAACACCATTTACGCCGCTTGATTTGGCGGTCGATTGGGGTCTCGTGGCATCTCTCCAACAGCTCTACATTAGAGATGATCTCGGGCCAGTAAATTCCGAGGATGCGACGAAGACATCGGTTGACGAAGACCTGAATTTGGCGTGAGATGTCCTTTGTTACCTTCCACGTTTCGCACCCGTAGAGCAGCACGGATTTGACATTGGACCCGAAGATTTTGAGTTTAACCCTTCGGGTCAGTTTCGCGATTGCCACACAGGTCTTGGCTGTGCGAAGGTTGCTCGCGCTTTGGCGATCCGTGAAGTGATGTCCTCTTCAGTTCCTCCAGTTCCTCTGACACGATGCTCCCGAGATACGTGAATTGGTGTACGCGTTCCAAAACCTCTGTGCCGATTATATCGGAGATGAATACCTCACACCTGTACGCATCTCCTGGGTCTTCCGGATGTTAATTTTGAGTCCAGTTTTCGCCGCCTCCTGGCGCAGGTCATCCAGTTTCGCTTGCATTTCGGCATGTGTATGACTCAGCAGGCATAGATCATCAGCATAGTGCAGGTCTTCCAAGACATTGGTCAATCCCCACTCTATCCCACGACGCCTGCTTTCGTTAATGCGCAACATGATTCCGTCGAGAACGATTATAAAAAGGAGGGTGAAAGAAGACAGCCCTGGTGGACACCATGATTCTGAGTTGCTGAGTCAATGTCCAAAGGTAACATTGAACAACGGGCAGAATTACCCTGTAGGTTTTGATTCCCTTCCGAAAGTCAAAAATTTGCGGAAATTTCGACATAAACGGCTGTATCTTTTGATTGCGTTGGCTCAGAAGTTTGATTTTTTCACAGCTTTAAAGGACAGTATACTGCATTTATACCTCCACACATTCCTGAGAAAAAGTGTCTTGACAGATAGACAGACAGACGGACGGACGGACAGAAAAGTGATCGTATATGGGTTCCGTTTTTTTCCTTTCGAGGTACGGAAGCCTAAAAATTAACAAAGATAAAGCGAATCAAAGTTCAGGAGTGGGAGCTTGTGACATCACTCGATATTTAAAAAATATGTGTCCTATATTTTTAGGTTAACTAACTGACGGATTAAATAATATTTTTTGTCAACTGCCGAATTCAGGAAGGCAAAAGGTTTGACCCCATGAAAGAGTATGAAATATTTACCAACCACATAGACGGAAATCCATATCGCGTCTTTCATTCTGTCTGTCTTTCATTTCGAAAATGTGGCGAAAGCGATTGGAAAAATGTCAAAAAAAAAATGGGAATGTCAAACGCTATCGAAATGTCACGTGATCAATTCCTTTTATAGTTTCTACATTTCTTATTCCATAGTATCAACAGAGTTTAATCATCTGTATTATTAATAATAGCTCTTGCTAAGACCGACGTGTCATATTTATTAGTTATACGCTCCATGCGAGCGTGATCGACGTATCCATATTCTCGGCGCATAGCACGAGAAACGCCTCTACATCTAAGGCTTGGCATTTCGACCATCCCCATCGCTGACATCGAATGACACTTGTCTATAGCCCTTCTTCTTCTTCGTCGTATCGATGATTCCAAAATTAAATATATTTTGACCAGAATTCAGCCACGCCAACAGCGTTGTTATTTGCCTCATACTTGTATCCCCGTATCTCAAATTATTTTTGGTTGGCGCAGCAAGTCCACTTTCTCCATATAATTTATCTCTTTTCGCCATCATTGCAATAATCATATCCCACATTAATGCTAGGCAAGCGTGCTACACCGTCGACCACATCATCGCTTATCATCAGGTGAGATAGTGGTCAAGCTGGAGCCAATGTATAATAAAAAAACAGCTTCTTTTTAGCTGTATCATCTTACACACAATCTATCTATTATGTTTTAGACTTCCTCTTCCCTTCTGACACGATATTTTTTGGCATTTTTGCGATAACGTTAGGTACGGAACCCTTCGTGTGCGAGTCTGACTCGCACTGGGCCGGTTTTTTTTCATTCGGCCCCAAAAACACAGGTGCTGTTACTGAGCTCAGGAGTCAGGATTTCATTTGTTTTTGTTAATTTGGATGCTAATAAACAATTGGGTGCACTAGGTATACAATAGGTGCAGTTCTTACTAATCCTTTGGGGAAATAATATACAAGCGTGCGCGTGCGCGTTTTTAACAGATAAATTCTATCATTATGTACTACATTAACATTTTTGATATTATCTAGTAAATTGTTATATATAATTCTAATTTGACTTCATGACATTCTACAATAATTATATAATATTTATGCTTTTCTGACTGTAGAATTTATTTTGACAAGTTTTTTTTTTTTGTCTGTTGACGTTTTTAATTTAATGATATTGGCTGAAATGAATTATTGATAATCATAATATGAACTGAATTGGATTGAATTGAATAATCATCATATTTGCACGCCAGAATACGTGGCACAATGCGTGTCTGAACCTGTATGCGCAAATAAATAAATATGAATATGAATAAGTGGTGTTATTTATGATTGTAAAAACATCGTAAGGAAAGTTTTTACCAATGGTCTAAAATCGGCAACACTCTTGGAGCAAGCGCGATGATCAAAGACTCTGAAGTGGGACACTTTCATGGCGATATTATTATCATTTTCATTTGTCTTTCAGCAAACAAAATCGTAAAAGATAGAATAGAGTTGTCGTAACTACTTACCCTTCATAATATTACAACATATACCTACTTTATTATTTTGTTCTTGTTTTCACAAACTTTGTTAGATTACGAGCTTGTAAGAAATATAATATTTTAGTTTTTTTATATCTGAATTCGTCTGCCACGTTTCAACATTGAGACAACTATGTACATTATTTAAAAAACTACACTGTAAGAAATACATTTTTAGTTAACAGTTACCAAAGGTTTGGTTGCAGGTACATTAATAAGCCTTTTTTTTGTGGACAATCCCACCGCACTATTTCCTAACCACTGCAACTTCTGAAAGCCAGAATCAACAGTGGCGACCAACAGAAAAGTGCCTAAGCAATGAAGCTCGACGAAGTCTCGGAGAATGAATTTAACTGTCTTGGATCCCGCAACGAAATTAATCAGAAAAGAATAAAGGAGGAGTAGGTAAAAATATAAATTTCCACTTCCCTCCATATCAAGCAGGAGACAGAACGAACAAGGCCAATAGACACACAGGGTCGTTTATAACTGGGATAAGCCCAGTTGCCTAGCACCACGGATAAAAATTAGGATTAATATGAATGGGTCCTAACATAGTGAGCTGTTATAATTGATTCCAATAATAGGTATGGCAAAAACTTTTGAACTCACGGAAATTTGTCTAGTTTCCACAAGGTCCGCATAACAACTCCTGATGCAGCCTGTAAATTATTCAACATAATATTGCGTTCCTTCTGCCAAAGAATAGACTCCCAAAAAGGTATGATGTGCAGACTGTACATATTCATTGCCATGCCCTGTGAGAAATTGGGCAACACAGTGATCCACCTCCAGCCACGTGCTGGCCAGCCGCACGCGAAGGGATGGAAAGAATTGGTGGAGGTGTCGGCCCTTGACGGAAATAGCCCACCTACATTGCCATTCGGATAAAAGTTCCTCCCAGACGTCAATAGGTGGTTTAAATAATCTAGAGATCAATAATCTATGCGAAGTTTACTAGCAACAAAAAAGAGTTTTGCTATTTGCTAATTAGTTATGTTTTATTTTATTAATATTTATTTCCTTACCAAAGTTTGCTAAAATTTAAAGTTACAAAACTTCTTTGCTTATTTTTCTTTTCAGTTTAATCTCAATCTGTCATATTGGATCGCAAAAATATTTATTAACTCTTAGTTCAGTGGGACGGCTACACCGGACGCACTTACATGGGAGACGAAACGAATGATTTATAATAACATTATGTTTCCCAAGCAAAGCAAGGAGCCAAAGCTTTCATATACAAGAAACCTTTTGAAATAAGGTTCTTTCATCTGTCGACTGACAAAGGAATCAATATCCCGATCTAATTGAATAAAGATGTCTTTAACGGCTTAATTGAGTAAAGATATCGGACGTATTTCAATAGAGAAGCTATTTTCGCCCTCTTTGACAGGGCCTCCATGAGGAAAGACAAATCAAATCAAAGACGTATAGGTATACAATATTTAAAGGCTGAATAATTGAAAATTTATATTTATCACAATGCTACCTTTGTAAGCAATTTTACTCATGTTGTCTTTTTTCTATGTTGTACTTTGTAAGTGTCGCAGCCATCCGGTTAAATTAGCCAGCTAATTGGATGTCTAGGCCGTTCATTAAACGCCAATCCAATTGGAGGAAGCCTAGGCCGATAGTTAATTGAACTACTCATTGAACGTTTAACAACTTGGCGTACCTATTGAAAGTCAGCCCTTTGAAGATCTCTGACGAAGACTTGGCCAAGTTACAGATAATATAATACTAGTGGCCAAGTGATCCAAATTTAGCTAACTTTATTTCCACTGCGGCGTTAGTAGTCACCAAAAGTAATATGGCGTTTTGGTTTGCGAAACCGTAAATTTTATTTTTCGTTCTTGTGTGCAATTTTAAGTGTGATATTGTCCAAATAGTATGTAAACATGGAGGTGCCAAATAATATTACGTCTTCTGCAAGTCTTCACAAAATATTTGAGTCTAAACTAAGTCACCCTAACCAAACATTACAAATTCATCGATATCTAATTTAACTAAATGACTACACGACAATTCAGCCATCAGGCTAATTTAACCAGATGACTGTGACATAGGTACATAGTTCCTACTAATATTATAAATGTGAAAAAGTTTGTATGATTGATAAATGATTAGCCGTGGGCAGAAGCTACATAAGCAATAAAATAAATAAGAATTTATTTAATAAGAGGAAGGTACCTATTAACTACCTAGTTAGTATTGGGAACTTTTGTGTTTTGACTGTTCCTATTTCAATAACCTTTGCTTTGTCAACTTCTTCTCCTTTAACATAACGAACTATATGGGTATGTATGTAAACACGTCAGTAATTCATTGCAAACAGTATTTATTCATTCCCCTTCATACATAAAGTGACAATACTTATTCCTCTACCTTCGTTCATACACAGTAGTACATTATGCATGACACACAATGTTTATTACACGTTCTATAACATAGGTGTCGCTACTAGATACATTTTGATACCAACTTACATAATACATAATTAATATAACAGTACTATGTGAGAAAAATCCATCATCAGCATTGTCTTGGCCTCAACTTAATTTATCTGGGACCGGCGCAAAAAATATGTCTTCTTCCATACTTCTCAATTAATCGGCATCTCTGTAGTCACCTTCTTTCTAAATATATCATTTTTTACACATTATATCCATCGTTCTTTTATTTGGTCGCGTCACGGCGTCCTAATAGTAGAAAAGAAAATTTGGTAAAAATATATTTCACTACAACTTTTCTAAGCACAAAATTATGGCATTATGAGCTCTTAATTCAAATTTTAAAGATTAATTGGACGGATATTTTAATATACATTCCAATAGATGGCGCCATATTAAGGTTTTGGGGATTGCAATAAAGAATTTTGGTCTTTGTCTTTGATTCCGACTCGATTATTTAAATTTGCATTGTAACAAATTTTGGTACAAGGATACTGTAAAAACGTACAAAATAATACTATAAATCAAATCGTCACTGTATTTAAACTGAGTAAACCCTTTCACTTACAAGTAACTGCTAACACCATCTATCGCCTTGGAACGTAACCGAACGCGTTCGATGTACTTTTAGAAAACATTCCGTTAGTCCATCGAAAAACGCTAGTTATACGGCACCCTTTTTACCCGACTACCGAAGGAGGGTAATGTGTTTATCAGTCTATGTATGTATGTATGTATGTATGTTTGTTCCTATGTGGCGTTCCAGAGACCAAACGCGTTGGCCGATTTTGATGATTCATACGTCAATCGATGCGTCTTAACCCTGCGAGTGTCATAGGCTACATTAAAATTGGATAATAGAAAAATGGCGGATTTTGGGTGCCATATTGTGGGGGCCCAAATTTTTTTTTTCTTCCAGTCCCATCGTGTGGGGTATCAAAATAAAGGGTTTTAAGAGGTGATTTAAAAAATATATAACACTTATACGTTTAAATGTATCTTATTCGAAAAAAACTAACTAAAAAGTTATAAATAAAAAAACTTAATTAAAAATATCAAAAAACCCGACTGCTTCAATAGCGAACCAAAAAGTCGTAAACAAGGAAAAAATCATGCTGTGCAGGCGGAGGATACACCAGATTTTGGTCAGCCAGCCCGCGAATATGTATCCTCCAACTGCACAGCATGATTTTTTCCTTGTTTACGACTTTTTTATCTATGGGCAGTATTATATTATCTGTGATCGTGTTTAAAATAATTCCAAGTCGTTTTGATTCTACTCTCTTGTGATTGGAGCGCTTAACGTTAAGTAGGCAAAAATGCACAGTACTTAGTGCACTCTACTATAATAAGCAAAACCACTTCAGCAATAGTCAGTTGAATTACTTTTACACTATTGACCATAATGGCTTATTATCTTTTTTCAACCGACTATCGAAGAATGTCTGGATGCGTCAAACGATGTTTTTGTGTTTGTTGTTGTTTGTATGAATGTCTAATTCTTTGGCACGCTTTACAAGTCTATAGCCTAAATCGTCTGACGGATGCCAACATGTTATGAGGTGTCATTAAATTCCTCTCAGTTGTGGGAGACATGACATCATATAAATCAATCAATCTGCCTAGACTTTTCCCAACTATATTGGGGTCGGCTTCCAGTCGAACCGGATTCAGCTGAGTACCAGTGTTTTACATGGAGCGACTGCCTATCTGACCTCCATAACCCAGTAACTGGATAACACGTTACCTCTTGGCTAGACTGGTGTCAGATCTCAGGCTTCTGACTACCCGTAACGACTGTCAAAGATCTTCAAATGACAGCCGCGACCAACGTTTTAACGTGCTTTCCGAGGCACGGAGGAAACTCAGTATATTGAAATGGTCACCCATCCACGGACCGACCTCGTCAAGCGTTGCTTAACCTTGATGATTGACCAGTGCACCTGTTATTATTTAGCCACATATCATGACATGTAAAATTTGGATACTAAAAAACATTTTGGAAAAAATGTCTACGGAATTTGTTAAGTGTATCATTGAATAATTAATTAACATAGGTTTCTTTTACAATTTTTCATTTCTAATTCCCATAACGTCCGTTAGTGTCTAATCTGTTTAAATCATTATTACATACAAATAATAAACGAAGTTCAACATTTGTCATAAGCTTAGTACCCAATGATATTCAAATAAACAGATACGTTATACACTCACAAAACAATTGAAAAAAGTGTTCCGCTCAGCAGCGGCAGCACACATACACACTTTTCATTCATCTGACATTTCACTACAAGTCGAAAGGGATGGCTTGATAAAACCAACAAGAAAAAAAGAGACAGCTAGTGTTT
Source organism: Orthosia gothica (assembly GCA_949775005.1). NCBI lineage: Eukaryota > Metazoa > Arthropoda > Insecta > Lepidoptera > Noctuidae > Orthosia > Orthosia gothica. The sequence goes on along the minus strand of CATKRY010000281.1, from coordinate 160,994 downwards.
GTCATTTGCGTGTGAATTTAAACAAACATTATTCTGACCACCAATGTTTTTTCTATAAGTAACCTCCAAATATTAGAATATTAGGAAAAAAAATGAAATAAATTAGTAAATTGAGGTGTATTGCGTACTTACATATGGTATGAGATCCCTTCTGTTTTATGTAATTTGATACTATAATTGGTACACTTTCTAAATACACACGAAGGATTTTTTTTAATTTTGTTTTTGTTTCAACAAAGCGTATCGCTCTTCACCATGCGTGACATAAACTAAAGACTAAAGGTTACAATTGTCTCCTATTCGAGTCTTCACAATGCGCGCGCTTATAACATATCTGTTTATTTGAATATCATTGTTAGTACCGCTATTGAATAACAGTTGGCGTTGTTCCGTGACGACCCCTTTTATAGATCTTAGGATTCGTCTGTATTGCATGACCTCCGCTATACTTACCCCCAGTTTCTCAGCTCAAAATTATCGGCGAATCAATGTGACAAATTGTCAAGCATGCGTTATCTGCTGTGATTGGTTGAATGAATTTTCAACAGCCAATCACAGCAGATAACGCGTGCTTGACAATTTGTCACATTAATTCTCCGATAATTTTGAGTTGGGCAACTGGGGGTTAAGGTAATAAATTGTCTTACTCTGGACACCCCTGTTTTATTTCTATGCGAGATATTTTTGGGACGTTCTACAAACCATCTTCACTTTTTTCAATAAGTTTTACTTTTTAGTTGAACAACAGCCGTTTGCCTCTCATGGCAATTACATTAAACCCAAACACAGCTAGGATACCTTGATTTATTACAGAGTTCTGATGCGTACCTTCCAGCTTCATCATCAGATCAGTTCAATGGTAACATTTATATAAACTTGCTTCATCATAGTCGCCGACCTATTCGAGATATCTAATCGCCACCCGTAAAATTCTTATTTTACTTGAGTTCCGGTGCCATCTGTGGTCTTCTTCATGAGTTAAACTTCTCCAAATGATACTTTTTACATGCAAATGCTGTTGATTAAAATACTGAAATCGCTATATGTATGGCTATAATATTTGAGGAGTTCCTTCAATTCCTGATGGCTCCCATCATTAGAACTGGGTTTTGAAAATAATCAGACCAATCTAAAGAATATCTTTTCAAATAAAAAAATGTATTTTCCAAATCAGTTCGTAAATGTCGGAGTTCTGAGATAACAAACACAAAAAAAAAAACATTATTTTGAAAGTACAAACGAATTCAGAACCTCCTCCTTTTTTGCATTTGTTAATTATGGTTAAATATTTATACAACCTTCATGGAAAAATGGGACGTCCGTCCGCGACCACGTTCCCACGGATGCTGACGGCTGACGTACGGCAGGCGGGACTCGCGGTCACGGCGACTCACGGTGGGAAAGCCCCATACAAGGCCGTCTCAAAACAGTTTCACGTGAAAGTAGTTGTAATGGAATCAAATTAATAACGTCTAATAAAGGTGAACGCGCACCTAGACGCAACGCACTCGTCGCACGCGCCGCAGTCATCGCATTTTCTCTTGGCCCCGCGCTATCCGCGCCGCACGCATTGTATCCACTTCTGTACATCTTGAACTATATTTTCATACCGATACGGATCATGTTCCCGCGCCGCCCGCATCGCCCGCCGAGTCTGATGACGTCATCCGCACGCGCTGGTGGAATCCGTATACCTACAGCATTTTGCTGAAATGCGGCGCGTGCGGCGAGTGCGGCGCGGATAGGTGCGCGAGGCTGCATACGATTTCATATAAAGATTTATAAAATGCGATAACTGCGACACGTGCGGCGAGTGCGGTGCGTCTAGGTAATAAGTAAGAAGTTGAAGTAAGAAGTTGAAGGTCTAACCTTCAACTTCAACTTCACTTCGTCAATTTCTAGTTCCACTAGATTGTCCACTCATGGTTAATGACACTAACAATTCTGGAAATAGTGGTGGCAGACCTTTGAAACCATACGAAGCATCTTCAAAACATGGCATTGATACAAGAGTACGGATTGGACTGTGAGCTCATGATGACTGTGAGTTTTGTGATGAGGAAAATGTTGTGAGTGTGACAGTGAATGGTTGAACGAGGGGAAATACCAGAGAAACCATGGATGGTATGTGTGTCATACATAGGAAGTGAATGACTTCTGAAGTAATAAACGATAGAGTATGGAAGAAGAAGGCATGGTGTACCGACTCCATAAACTGGGTCATTGGTAAAACACTGACAACCATGCAGGGCTGTCATTTACGGTCTATGGTCTATGGATGGAGGAGGCCACAATCGTTAATATAAAAAAAAGAAACAAACTGATATAATAAGATGATAAGAAAAATAATCTTATAGAATGCATTTTTTATATATGTTTTATTTTTTTAATTAATAGAATGTTCAAAACCAAAATGATTTCTATTAAACTTTATGTATCCAAATATATGTGTGCAAAATTACAGCTCATTTAGTTTTGAAACAACTGAGATACATATTTTTTTTATTATAGAACGCATGTATTTTTTGAAGTTTTATTTTTATTAATTAATTAATAAAAAGAATTTTCTAAATCAAAATTATTTTTTAAAACATTATACACCCAAGTATATTTTTGCAAAATTACATGACATTTAGTTTTGAAACAACTGAGATACGGAGTTTTAAGACGAAACATACGCGTTTTTCCGACTGAGTCGTTGCGGGCAGTTTGTACTATTGTGCACTGTGTACTGTCTGTATATAGGTAGGGTAGGATAAGAGTTGCAAGGGTCCTAAAATCGGAATACAGGACAGACACGCAAGTTTAAAGTTCTGGGTAAAAAGGCCGGATATCTTAAGTTATTACGGATTTGTCTTAGTTTTAAATTTATAAAATTATTACATGTAAATCCAGTTTTTTTTTTTATTATACACGACTTATTAAAATCATTTTTACAAACAAGCAAATAGTTTAATAAAAACTGTAACCCGACTAACGTTTTTTTAATCCATGTTTCCCAACATCAAAATTGGATGAAAAGTTTAGGCGCTACGGAGAAACATACGTAAATACAAATATACATACTGGACTCAAACTATTTGAAGAGTTTCCATCGACTCGAACAGAAGAGAAGATCTTTGAATAAAATGAAAGTATCAAAGAGTAAGTAACCAAATCAAGATCCCAAAGCATGAATAAATTAAAAAAAAAACAATAAAGTATAATAAAAAACTAATGTGTTTCAATTTCAATTATATCTACACACTCAAATAAAAGTAATGGCACAAAATAGTAAGTATACAGAAGGGCCACTCCCGCCGTTTAGAAAATTGACAGCTAAACTTGACAGATTCACTAGGGTTGCTACTATATTGATTCCGAATTAAAAAAAAGAGTAGGTTGCCCAAGTTACAAACATAAATACATAGATTCGTCTAAACATACATCATATCATGCTTACATGCCTTAGAGGGTGGACAGGGCATCAAATATCCATTTAATATCACGAAACATTTCATATTACGCCACATACGATGAATATTGGAGAGTAAAAAGACGTAGTAATAGTGTAATAATGATCCCACTTAAAAAAAAATATTGTAAAAAGCTCCAAACTCGACAAAAATATAAATATGAAAACAGGTACCTAATAAAATCAAAAAACCAAAGATGATCTTAAACAAGAAGAAAATTATGCTGTGCAGTCGGAGGAAACATATTTGTAAGCTGTATGACTTGAACCTTATTATTATGACAAGTTCCCAATTTCATCTATGGGCTTAAAATAATTTATTATAATCCTAGATAATGAATTTCTAATTTGTCATCTTGAAAGATTAATGACCTTTATAACTTAAAAATAATTGAAAGAAAGAATTAAAAACAAAAAAGTAAATTCGGTCTGTAACAAATAATAAAGGTAACCCATCCAATGCAACCAACCTCGTTACAGTACTTAATGTATGAATGACGTGACAAACGCCTGCACAAAGCAATCATGACAGCCGCGACTGAGCTCGGTCCAATATTGCCCAATATTCCCTGTAAAACCGAAATGTCAAAGTGAGAGTGGCCCCTCTGTCTGCGGCGCGCCGCCGCTTACGTACTTTGTGGTAATGGCTACTAGACGTTAAAACAGGGATGGCCAACATTAATCTAATTTCAAAAAACGATTTCAAATGAGGATTAATGGAATAAGGAAAATATGCAAATAAAATTGTAAACTGGAGTGGCGACGGCGTATCGGAAGACGCAGCGTTGGGCTCACAAGGTGTACCGATAACCTGTGGGCTTAGTGCAAGTTTCTACGTACGCTGAATCGTAATAAGATAAACGTCAAAAACTTCTAGATCAACGCAATCAAGAGATACAGCCGTTAATGACGCATATTTTACACTCGCAAGGGAATCAAAATCTACAGGGTACTGCCCGTGCACCTAGAATCATGAAATTTGCCAAAAACCAATATCTTATAGCACAAGAAAAGGCAAAAATACGAAAACCATAAAGGAGATTGCCCAAACACAGGCCCCTTATGAGGTATCGTGTCTGCGATTCCAATATTATACAAAAATAGGATTTATATTTTGTGTTATTTTCCATCCGTGTCCTTTACTTTATATGTACAGACAACAACAGATTAGGTTCCTGCACTTAGACATTTGTATGCACCTTATTGCATTGTAATAAGGGTTCATTATAAGAACAGAAACATCGTTATATCTCGTGAACTCCGCAAAATAAAAAAAAATGTTTTCTAATTATGAATATAACATATTTTTTCTACAATATACAACCAAATTCATCAAGATACAACCATTTTTTCAATGGGGCCCAAGTTTCCTTACAAAATGGGCATTCTCCTTTGTACCTACATAAAACAACATAAATTAACTTATTTGCAGTTGTTAAACTGATTCCGACTTATGTCGATGTATAGGGACTACAGTTTTCCAACGGCAAAGTTAATTTTGTCCCACAATTCTGTTTATCTGATCGTTAGAGCAATGTTCGGTGCCCTCATTGTTTATAAATTTCAGTAATGTTATTAATTATTTTGGTGAATATAGCTGTTTTGTAAAGAACCCTCAGTGCGAGAATCCGACTCGAACTTGGCCGGTTTTTTTTGTATAGATCTTGACATTGGTTTAGGTTAATTGGTTCGAGCATGAGTAAAAACTCTGAATAAGCCCACTGATGGGGAAGGTCGCTGGATGCGAGAAGGACAGGGCTGGTCCATGAGACGTTACTTGGGCATGTCTATGTCCAGCTGTGGGCTTTTTTCGACTGAAATGATGGTGATGAATGATAAAAATTTATTAAGTCAAGCTAACGATAGGTACTTATGTTTATACTTACAGATAACTATAAATGATCTTAAATAACTAACATACTCATAAAATATGTATAAAAATGTTATCTCTTTCATTGCATGCTCTTTTCGATTTTCCTTTTGAGCATTCTCTGCTCAAAAGGAAAATCCAAAAGAGCTTGACGCTTGGCAAAGCGTCAAGCTCTTGGAAAACTTATTGTTGATCGCAGTTTCCTCTTAAAGCATATCTCTCTGACGTATTTTCGACTCCCACGCATCGGGTTTAGATAGCCTTTTGTCGAGAACTATACAAAATAGTTTACTCACAAACGCTTTGTCAGCCCTGAACCACAAGATATAATAATATCTTAAAAAGACATACATCATAAAAAAGTGCGATTAAATAAAAATAATGGTCGAACCAAACGCAAACACAGACATTTTAGATAATAATTCTGTGATTACAAAATAATTTAATGTTCCTCTTATTGTAGATACAGTCATTCTGATTTCAGTATTTGTGATGCGTATGATTTGCGCGTGAAATTAATAATAAGTGGTTGAATTTCAAGGTCGATTTGAATGAGAAATAAGAAATTAGACTTTTATCATCCCACGCGAGTTGGGACAATTTTAAAAGTACGTAAGTGTTTCATTAAAATAAAACCGGCCAAGTGCGAGTCGGACTCGCGCACGAAGGGTTCCGTACTTGGTAAATTGCGGTTTACGATTTACGAAGTATTAAAAAAAAACTACTTACTAGATCTCGATCAAACCAATTTTCGCTGGTAGTTTACATAGTAATGTACATCATATATTTTTTATAGTTTTATCATTCTTTTATTTTAGAAGTTAAAGGGGGGGGGACACACATTTTACCACTTTGGTAGAGTCTCTCGCGCAAACTATTCAGTTTAGAAAAAAAAATTATTAGAAATCTCAATATCATTTTTGAAGACCTATCCATAGATACCCTACACGTATGGTTCTGATGAAAAATATATTTTTAGTTTTAGTTTCAAGTATGGGAACCCCCAAAATTTGCTGTTTTATTTTTATTTTTGTGTGAAAATCTTAATGCGGTTCACAGAATACATCTACTTACCAAGTTTCAACAGCATAGTTCTTATAGTTTCGGAATAAAGTGGCTGTGACATACGGACGGACAGACAGACAGACAGACAGACAGACATGACGAATCTATAAGGGTTCCGTTTTTTGCCATTTGGCTACGGAACCCTAAAAAAGTTTTATGAATGGCATATTACTAATTATTTCAAGATGCCCCCGATTTTATCGTACTCAACTAGCTGTTCAAAGCAATCCATGTGCCAATTCTTCAATGCCATGTTTTTTTTTTTAGGGTTCTGTAGTCAACAAGGACATCTTAGCTCAGAGACTCTTAGTACTAGAAATAAGTTACGGAAAAATATTACGGATCTGTAAAGACCATTTTTCGATTCAAGGATCCGTTTGCGTAAAATTAAGCTATCAGTGGCTAATTTTTGTTAGACTCAAGTGTCGTCCCATCCCTCCCTGCCAGCTAAATGATTGCTTTTGGATATATGAAAAAATCACGGCAGTAGTATATAATATAACAAAATTAATTAAAAGGAAAACTATCACAGCTAAGTAGGCTTTACAAGTTTACGAGTAATAGTCGACCAACTTATAAAATATACTTGAAAAGTAACAAGTAAAATTTCAAAATTTAAAAAACCCCCGTCACATTTATCTTGTGAAAACACCCTGATTCAAACAGTAAAACGCCCATAACTTTTGAATAGCTGAGCCGATTTTATTCAAACATAGCTAAGAACATTCTCGACAAAATCAACTTTCAAACAAAAAAAACTAAATCAAAATCGGTTCATCCGATTAGGCGCTATGATGCCACAGACAGACACACAGATACAAAGCAACACACGTGAAACTTATAACACCCCTCTTTTTCCGGCGGGGGTTAAAATTTTTGTTTATTGATGTATGGGGACAACATTGAACAGCAAAGTAATTTTTGTCCCTTCGTTAGAGTAATGTTCGATGCTTTCATTTTCTATGAACGTTAGTAATGTTACATGTTTATTTTGGTGAATGAAGCTGTTTATGCGGAACCCTCTGTGCACGAGTCAAACTCGCACTTGGCCGGTTTTTCTTAGATACAATTGCACCAGCACACTACACATAAAACCATATTTTTGGATTTCCTTTAGGTAACTTCGTCTGCACTCAGTTTTCTTTTGGACTGGCCAGCAACATTATCCCCAACCACGGCAAATCTTGAAAACCAGAGCCAACATTGGCGACCACCAACAAAGCGTCGAGGCAATGAAGCTCGACGAGAAACAATTCAACTGTCTTAGATTCTGCAACGAATTAATCTAAGGAGTATGAAAAACCATCATGATCTCTCCGCTCCGAGTGTCTCCGCCTCATTAGAAACACACCACAATCAACTTTTACCCATAGATACAAGTAAATTAGATCAGCAAGCAGTATTCCCTCGACACCTATCCATTTTATACTCTCTAATTACTCTTACTATACTTACTGAGGAGCTCGTGGCTAAATAATAACAGCCGCACATGTCGATCTTCAAGGTTAAGCAACGGTTGACGAGGTCGGTCCGTGGATGGGTGACCATTTCAACATACCGAGTTTCGTCTGTGCCTCGGAAGCACGTTAAGCCGTTGGTCCCGGCTGTCATTTGAAGATCTTTGACAGTCGTTACGGGTAGTCAGAAGCTTGAGATTTGACACCAGTCTTGCCAAGGGGTATGGTGTTACCCAGTTACTGGGTTGTGGAGGTCAGATAGGCAGTCGCTCCATGTAAAACACTGGTACTTAGTCCGGTATCTCTGAATCCGGTAAGACTGGAAGCCGACCCCAACAACAATTGGGAAAAGGCTAGGCAGATGATGAATTACTCTGACTATCCTACTACGCCAACAAAAATCCTATTTCTATCCCGAAAGCTTTATACAAGTGACATTCAATCATCGAAGGAAGTTACAAAAACTACTACCGACTACCATATTGTTTGTTGAATTTTCTAGTAGGCAAGTAAGTTACCTATAAAGCTAGAATAGATTACCCGAATATCATGAAACATGAACATAACCGGTGAAATTAGAGTATACCAAGGAGAACTGTACTCATCTACGTACCACTTTAGAGCGTACTGGCGTGATGTTATGTTATGAAATGGTATAAACAATAAACAGACATGCGATTGCAGCAATCCCGAGAGATTTGCCGTCATTTATCGAAATGTTCTCTTGTATATCGCCGAAGTTCTTCATCAGATCTTGACCAAATTAAAATGGGACCAATTTGGGAACATAATCTTTCAAACACAAAAGAATTTTTAAAATCGGTCTACAATTGACGGAGAAATCGGAGAAGACAAAAAAAAAAAAAAACATGCAGTCGAACATAGAACCTCCTCCTTTTTGGCAAGTCTAACTGACTGTCCAAAAAGGAGGAAAATTGAAAAAGGCTAAATTGTACATCGAAAAATCACGTGGTCAATCACTTACATAGTTTGTGCTCTTTTATCTGTATTATTTATTTTCTCTGTAAAGTGTTTTTGTGTGTACATAAAATAAATAAATACATTTTGACATTTCACCTACGCTGTCCAAAGACCTTATACTTATTAGAAATTCGTATAAGGTCTTTGACGCTGTCATCGAATGACGTTTGTCTTCAACCAATCTATTATATATTAGTCTATGCTTCAACCTCGGTCAACGAACTCCCAATCTTTTCTCCCACGAAAATATATTTACAGCCCTATTAGGAATAGCATCTCCAAGTCGACCCTTAAACAAGCTATCATAAACTGTGACAAAAAATATGTGTGTTACAGGAAAAATAACAAATAAAAAATGTCGGCGAACACTTCCTTTTGCCATTATATTCCTCTGTTTTCCTTGAATCTGAGTAGTTTCAGCGAATTGAGAATTTAACTGTCTGTATAGCTGTATTTTCCTTTAGTATCGATCATGGGGATAATGTTGTTGAAATTACGCTGGAAAAAATTAATTGGGTTGTGGGTTCATCCACATTTTCTTCGCATCGTAAAATGTAAAGCTTTTTCTATCCTTGCGTTCAACCATATTTATCCGATGATTAAAAACACAATGAATTCATTGTTTTGTAATTCTAGCCTAGCATGTAGTGACAAGTCTGTTAGAGTTTTCTACCTATGTTTTTATCAGTTTAACTATAGAAATCTAGCATTTCTATAGTTAAACTCACACATAATCATTTTCCTGTCCTTGAAATATGCTACTTGGGATCAGCGCAACACGTTTTCTTCTTTCAAGTCTGCCGTGTCAACTGCCATTAATTATTATTTAGCAATAAGAGTCATTGTTTCATCATAAAATGGTTTGTACGTTTGTTTATTTTGTTAATTATCTAATAAATTCAAACGAGCAATTCTTGTATATATATAATCTGAATCTCGGAAACGGCTCCAACAATTTCATGATATTTAGTATGCAGGGGGCTTCGGGGGCGATAAAATTAAATTAAATTTCATGAGGAAAAAATGTCTCTTATTGCTAAATAATAATGGGGAAAGGACTGACAGTAGACAAGATTTTAGCTAAACTTCGCTCCAACTAAATAAACGAGCCAGTTTAATTTGAGATTACACTTATTACGAAAACAAAGCCCTCAACGTTATTTGCGGTGCAATATCAGTCAGTGTTGCTACACTGTAATAGCATTAACTATCTGACTTCAAGATTAAAAGGCGTATAACACAGCTTATAAATATACCGAGACCCACCTCAGTGATTTTGACAGTGCCATGAATTATATGTTTGAATTATAGCCCTCTGTGAGATCGTGTTGGCTTGGACATCGCCCGCGCTTTGGCATATACCACGAATACAAAATAACCAGCAGCCAATCCAATATTTTCATTTCCATTGAATGCTTTCTTCAAATGGCAAGTTATGGAACGTGCACAAAAGCAGCAATGTATTGTAAAGGCAATTGATTGTCGTTTGGAACGGGTGTTCCTCTGCCACCTGTTCGTCTGATTTTAGGCCGTGGCAGACAGTAGCCCACCTGCCGCCGGGCTGTCTGGTTGCCTAGTTATGTAAGATGGAGGGAAAGACAGAAGATTCAGTCTGCACGAGCTAGCAAAAACAAATATTAAAACACCCTCAGAAAGGCGCACCACGACGATGCTACACTGATGTGACGACCGCTTTTTTCATAGAAATTTTGACTGATATCTGCGGGTGCTTTAAATTTAAAACAAACACAGGGTGGTCAGCAGCTTCCTGCTCCTTATGCAAAAAGACCTGGGCCTGCAGTCTCGACATAGCTAACGATCGTTACGTTAAGTAACATTCGTTAACTCTTACCACAAAATAGTAAGTATACAGAAGGGCCACTCCCGCCGTTTGGAAAATTGACAGTATTAGTAATAGACATTGGAACGTAACGATCGTTAGCTATGTCGAGACTGCAGGCCCAGCACGATGGAGACCTTTGCGAGGCCAGCGCGGTGCTGGCGACGTGGCTGAGTACTGAGGCACTAGACAAGTGGCTATCGATGTCAGCGAAAGATGTTTCCATTAGTTAAGTAAGTAAGTTTAATTATTGTTTAGTGTTGTATCCAGATATTTGCTAACTACCTCCAAGTGCACTTAAAATAATGTATCATTAACGACGAAAAAACTAGATCCTTCGACACAGGGTATCCTAGTGTGGGGTCTAGGGTTTCCTTAATGCACTAAATATTTGTATTTTCTTGTGTACCTGTGATATTATTTTTTTGTGCTTAATGTATCTAAAGAATGATGTCTTAATAAATTTAGCTTTATCTTATCTATTATGTAAGTTTTCTTCAACTCAATTCAATCAGTCAATGTCAGTTAACTTTTTGATTGAGTCAAGTTTAGAGTTTGAGCCGAATAATGTTTTGCCAGTTGTTATGGCGACTGAGTTGTTGGGAGTGGAGGCAAGGGATTCAGAATGTGGGCTTTACAATATTGGTGTTAAACCTCCCTTAATCTGAAGATTGTTTTCAAAGCGTCAGTAAAATTCTTTGGTGAATATGGACCTTCTGAAACTCTTTTGTTCTACATTCTACTCTAGATAATATTCAGCTATTTACTACTTATAGCAAACGTAAATCATGTTACGTAAAATAGTTCGCTAGATTTATTATTGTATTGATGTTTATTTTGAACGAATATCTTCAAATAAATCCTTAGACATAAGGCCTTCGCAAATGGACTAAATACAATTATAGGACATGTTTTTTTCCTAGGAAAGTATTTGAAATATATCAATAGTCTTGTCGCTGAAAAAGAAAACTATATTTTATGTAGTGAATAAGATACAAGAATATTTCGAACCTGTCTGATTTCTCTGGATTTTGAAAATAAAATATGTACATTATTGTTTTTTTTTTAATTATTTATCGATAGGCTCGCGTTGACCACCATCTCACCTGGTGGTAAGATGATGTGGTCGACGAACAACACGTTTACCTGGAAATAACCTTTTTTTGTGGATCTCCTCATGGATACCCAACGTCGGACGTTGGAAACGAAAGATTATGTCGGACTCCAACCAACTAAAACCCCAAAGTTCCTACTGCTACCATTGAGTCGAGGGCCCGGGATTAAATAATTGAATGCCAGCATTCCCCGACTGGTATCGATCCGCTATTGCAAGCGGGTTCCATCACCTTGTACAACCAATCCGACGATCGCACAACTGCGCTCCGCTTCTTTAGTTCTGACTAGTCTGGCGACGATTCAGCCCCAAGTTCCGGAGATCCTTAAGCACTTTTCGACGCTCGACTGTTCTTTTAGTTCGGCTGGAATGGGAGGTATGCTCTCCCTCCCTCTCGGCCGCCTCTTTTGCAGGCATCACCTCCTCGCAAAAAGAGGTGACGACATCCCACCTGTTCTCACTTCTGACCATAGAAAGAACTAGATCTGGAAGCGAGAGATCACCCACGCCAAGTGCCTCGACTAGGGCACAGCGCTGCTGCGTCCAAGCTGAGCCGAGCTCGATATTTTTTTGTCTGATTCCGAATTAAAATCTAAAGTATGTGATTTTCACTTTTGTTTGCGACCTAGAGCTAAGTTCAGATAGTAAACTATCTGAGCTTGCATAGCTGAAGAAATTTTTCATTTTCAACCGATATATAAGGTGGTGAATATAATTTCAGTAATTTTTGTTTGCGTCAAGCCACGATTACTTCGTGATAATAAGCTCATTTGGTGATCTGTTTATTAATGTTTACTGAATTATCCATAGAAGTTAAGAATTGTTCAATATTTTATAAGTAAAGACTTGAAGAGCAGTAGTGGCTCAGTGGTAGCGGCCACGACTTACAAGTTGTAGGTCGTGGGCTTGAACCCATGCAGACAATTGACTTTGTGTAAATTATTTCATCACTGGTGCTCTCAAAATGGTGAACGAAAACAACGTGAGGAAACCGGCATGTCCTAGAACCAAAAAATCGAATACACGTGACATCCACCAACCCGCACTGGGCCCGCGTGTTGGATTACGGCCAGGGTTCCCAACCGTCCGGTTTTCGACCGGACTGTTGGGTTTTCGAATGATTCGTTGGGGTCAGGTCGCTAACTTCCGACCGGACGCGATTTGTCCGGTCAGATAGAATTATTGTGGACGCGACACGCGTTGCCAATGCGTCGGCGACGCGGCGGCGTAGTTGCCGGCACGAGGGGCCCGCGGGCGGAAGCACCTGGACCTAGTACTAGAACTAGCACGGACCAACGGAGTCAGGAAACAAATCCAAAAAGAGCTGATTTATTGTGGGTTTTATTTTTTTTTAAAACTAGTGCCCCAAATCTTCTGACAATCGTACAGACTATATTTGCGGTTCCACCTTCAAATGCGTTTGTAGAACGCATATTTAGCGTTATGAAAAATATTTGGCAGGACGAAAGAAATCGTCTGAAAGTCGAAATGGTGAAGGCGGAATTGATAGTGATGTTCAACTATAACATGACCTGTTCAGCGTTTGAAGAATTTCTAAGAACAGATGCAGGAAAATTACTTGTTAAAAATGTTAAAAGCGAGAGCAAGTACAATTTTAAGAAAAAATAATTTAAGTTAATACATGTGTGTTTTTCTTAATAAACCTTTTTGATTGATACTTGACGTGTTTTTTATTTTATTTAGCATAATGACCAGAATAAATTTGTTGTCCGGTTATTGGCGGCAGAAAAGTTGGCAACCCTGATTACGGCCCATAGGGAATGGGCCGTAATCCTCATGGAAAGGAGGCCTGTGTCTCAGCAGTCAGCATTATGATGATGAAGGACTTGGAATTGGCTTACTGTCAAATTTACTGTTCTTGGTCTCTTTGTTTTTAGCTGTAAGAGTTGCATGTTATTTAAATAAATAGTATCTACAGAAAACAAAACAAATTAACTGAATTTATCACATTCATTTCAGTGCTAAAGAGAAGCCATTTCCATTTTCCTCACAGGAACATTTCACCGCACATTTAGAGCGTGCGCAACTTTCTCAGAAAAAATCGCATTTACTCATATAAAGAGTAAGCAGAGCTAGGCGGGGTTAGAAACATTTATACTTTTCAGATTACTGATGTTGAATATTTATTACATTTAAATTAATTGAATAAATTATTCAATTAATTTAAATGTAATACAAGCGTCTAGCAGCAGCTCGTACCTAAATAATAACAGCCACAAGGGTCAATCTTCAAGGTTAAGCAACGCTTGCCGTGTTCGGTATGTGGATGTGTTACCCAGTTACTAGATTGTGGAGATCAGGTAGGCAGTCGTTCCATATAAAATACTGGTACTTAGTTTGTGGGAAAAACATAAACTCTATTTCGGATCCTACGAATTTCTTCTCATTACAAATTCAAATTTACCGGCAAAAATGTTGCCTAAACCGGGAAACGAATCTGCGACCTTCAATTGTCATCCATACTTTCTACAACAAGACTAATAAAACAGAATAATAGTAGCATTTACTGTGTAACTATTTCAATGCATTCGTCGTCTCGTACGCACATTTCGTCGCGTGCGCATCATTCTTGGAACTCGTCGTGAAATAATATCTAGTAACGACGTTACATAAGTTACATTGACACATACTAAGAATTTACAATTTAATATGCCACGGTTATGTTTCAGACTGTTCCTATTTTAATTATTGTGCAAAATGATAAAGAAAATTACATATATATTTTTTTTTGATAAGCCCGCGTTTGACCGCTATCTCACCAAGATATGGACACTAAGAAAACACAGTAGTTAATTTACTTTCAGACAGAGAATGCCACTTCTAATGAATAATTATAAAAACACTTAATTAACACACATAAATGATGAAGAAACTTCGTCGAGTCTTCTCGTCGCGTATTCCACAGAGCCTAAAGACCAGAGTCTTCATCAGCGCGTCCTACCTGTACACCTGCTACCGGTACGACTGGTCCATCAGCTTAAGGTCGCTCAGCGAGCTATGGAAAGGGCTATGCAAGGAGTTTCTCTGAGGGATCGATGCCGGAACGAGATGATCCGGCAGAGAACCAAAGTGGTCGACATAGCTCGGAGAGTAAGCAAGCTAAAGTAGCAATGGACCGGCCATAATAGCCGCAGAACCGATGACCGTTGGGGTAGACGTGTTCTTGAGTGCAGACTGTGAACTAGCAAACGTAAGGTAGGACGCCCTCAGGCTAGGTGGAGCGACGATCTTCGCAGGTTGGCTGATAGCAGCTGGATGAGAGTTGCCGAAAATGGCGTGCAATTGGAGAGGCCTATGTCCAGCAGTGGACTGCTATAGGCTGATGATGATGATGTGATGAAGAAATTACTAGTGAAAACCGGTTTTTTTTTTAAATCATCACAGCACACTGTGAGTAAGCTAACTGGTCAATACCTACTCATTGTTTTAAGAATTGATTTTGCCTTGCCTTGTTAAAATTACTGGATTTGTTGTAGCTGAAATTTTTATTGAAATAAAAGACAATCAAGATAGTTTTACTAGACAATCTTCTCAGTTATGTTCGCTTTGATAATGACAGTAAGCTTGTAACAATAGTTACTGTTATGACGGAACTCTTATCACAATTTTTTTTTTAATTTTCAATTTAAATGTGCCTAATCCTTTAATTTGATCTATTATTTTTTGTCATCATCATTTCAGCCGAAAGACGTCCACTGGTGGACATAGGCCTCCCCCAAGCGTCGCCACATTGATCAGTCCTGTGCGTTTCGCATCCACCAGACTCCCAAATCCTTGACCAGGTCGTCGCACAATACAGTTCAATGTTTTTTTATTAAGGCGGTACCCCGAGCAAAACGCCGCGCAAGCCGTTTTTGTGCTGTTTTTAGGAGCTATCTACTCGTTATTTAAAAAGAAATATCAATAAATAAAAATACATTAAATTTTTACATAATATTGATTCTAAAATGGTAGATTTAGTTTTTTTTTAAATGTTGTATATATTTCACTAATCTACTTCCAAAAAAACATGAAAATGAGAAATAATTATTGATATTATGCATCTCCTCGTAAAGTGTTCATTAATTATTTTTTGTACTAACACTAATGGATAGACAATTTAATAACGAACATTTTTGTAGAATTATTTTTTTCAAAAGACCGAAATTCGATTTTATAAAGATTTTATTCTAAAATCTGGGCGTATTCACTACTGTAATTCATGCGCCACCAGTGCCGCTAGACCAATAGGAACGCTCATATCTCATGCCGATTTTTTAGTCAGGGTACCGTCTTAAGAGGTCGTCAAAAGCAGTTCATCATCTTCCTGCCCTTGTCCTATGTTACTTGGGATCGGCGCAACATGTTTTCTTTTTAGGGTTCCGTACCTCAAAAGGTAAAAAAAGGATTCTCTTGTCCGTCTGTGCGTGTGTCACCACTGATTTTTTCAGGAACGGGTGGACCTAGCAAGTTGAAAAATAACAGATACTGAAGTCTACAGTCCCTATTAGGTGTATAAAAATCAAGGTCCTGAGTCAACACGATAAAAAGATATGGGCAAATTTAGATTTTCACGAAAAGTTGTAAGTACCAAAATATACCTTAATTTCCAACTGTTTATTTTTCGGCATTTTCTCTTTACTTGTGCCGCCTTTCTTTTAGCCAAAATACAAGTTTTCGCTAAAAATCTAAATTTGCCCATATCTTTAAAACTTAGCCACCAATCAAAAATATACCAATTTTACTATGGTATAATAGGTAGGTACGGAACTCGCGCACGAGTTCGACTCGCGCTTGACCGGCTTTTTCATATTGGTCAGGAAAAGTTTTATGATATTGTGGTATTTTCCTCTACATCTTCAAACAAATAATATAAATTCTGTCGCATAGCTCTATATTTTTTTTTTTTATTTTTTTTTCTATATTAATAAAAACTAATGTTCTTAATAACAAATTACAATCTAGCCTTAATAGACTAATAAGCAATTTAACTCTAACTTATTATTATAATGTAAAATGTTATGACTAAGAATAGTGTCAATTTGCACTTTTATACAGTTCGGTAGCACTTTCTTAGAGTCTAATACGTTAAAAACACTTAGTTCACGTGTTACATGTATAGCACAGTATTCTTTGCTATTATTTTTTCACTTATTATACACTACACTAACTCAAATGGTTTAGTTCTCTTTAGCCTACGCACAGCTATAGCTCTATATGCAACACGACAACATGTCAGTCTAATTCTATTCTGTTTCTCCTAAATACAGTTCCCGGTACAGACTACAATTCGTTGCAACCGATGCATTTCCCAGAAGATACTAAACAGATAAACAGACCAGTGAAACTGATTCATTGCTGACAGATATACTCATTTAAGACCGGCAATTTTTGTTGTGGTGTCTTTTCATATTGTAACTTTTTTTAATGCAGTGGCATGGTTTACCTCTAAATTCCTTCCGTTAACGTAAAAGTCACGTTGTTTGCGTACCTATCCAATTAAATTAGTTAGAGTTAGCTCCAGTTTTATTTAGCCGTCAACAACTAATAGTTCAATATGCTAACCAATGGTTTCATATTTCGCCTAAATGCGTTTTTCCTCAATTGTAAGCATAAAAATGGTCAAATATGTTAAAGAGTTTGTTACACCATTTGTTAGAATAAAAATTGACGAATAAACGCGTTTTACCGAAATTTGAAACCATTGGTGAGCATATTTAACCATTGGTTGAGTTAAATACGGATCAAAAAACTGGACCTTAGCGTGTTTTAAACAACCTCCGCCTAGTCTGGGTAGCCTGTAATTTTCCCAAGGGGCACTCAGGTATCTAAGTACGCACATTTTCTGTTAGTTTCGTTGAAGTCCTATATGGCGAGGGGTTGAACCTATTGCCTTCAATCCAGATCACAAATCCAAATCCCCGGCTGCTATTGACCAATTCCACATTGATAAAAACAATTATACTTTTACCGACATTATCCGACCCAACAATAATGATTTAGTATGTTTAAGCTGCCGCCTTCACAACCACCCACCATTTCCTATACCGGAGTCTATGTTTCCCGACAGCTATAATCTAGGAGTCTTTAAGTCAAGAGTGAATAGGTCACTTCTAGGCAAGCGTGTATCGCTTACCATCAGGTGAGATAGTAGTCCAGCGCGAGCCAAAACAATATAACAAAAAAAAAAATCGTTGAAAAACCGACAGGCTGGCAACTCGGCGCCGATGTTCAAGGCTCTGAAGCCTAAACTCGATCAGTATCTCATTGCCGATAAGCCTTTTGGTCCGTTTTTCCATCGATTCAAGTGCATCAAGCTGGTATTTGGCAGATCCGTCCCAGAGATGAGAGCAGTACTCCATGCATGATCTAACTTGCGCTTGATACAAATTGAACAACTGTTCTGGGGTGAAGTACCGTCTCACCTTCGCAAGGATCCCCAACTTGTTGCCTCAATGAATGGACCAAAATTGAGGGTCGATGTCAGCGTAACGCCAAGAATCTCAAGTCGGTCCGTTATCGGCACGGACACACCTCGGAAAGAAGGAGCCGGGTGGAACTGGCTGGCGTCGGACACGTATCTATCAGCAACAGAGCTTACAAACTTTATATTACATATTTACAAACTTTATATTTCATATTTTGTACACGTTCATTTAAGTGTACGAAATATGAAGTTTAATATTTCTCACCCTTTCTATTTCTCGTCGAGTGCACTATAATATCACATGCGTCACATCGCGTCGTAAAAGTTTCAATTTTCAGTTTGACGTAAACCATGACGTAAACGTTATCTACTGCGTACTGGTTCCATTTTATCAAACGGCTTTAATGTAACGGCAGAGTGCCGCCACTCTAACATAAAATAGCATCACGCCTGGTTTCATTGAAAGGGTAGGTAGAACTGCAGTGCATCTCAATCAACGCAGCTTTTAACTGTGCATTGACCCTGGTTCGCTCACAATTTCTCATTTCGCTTTTATGTTTAAGTTACCTGTAATCATTTCAAAATATAAGTGTTTTATATTTTGGAATCACCTCTTAATACCCTGTACTTTGATACCACAAAAAATTTAGAAATTGGGCCCTCACAATATAGTGCCCAGAATCCGTAATTTTTCTATTTTCCAATTTTGATATAGCTAGTGACACTCGCAAGATTAAGACGAATCGATTGACGTAAGAATCATGAAAATCGGTCAACGCGTTTGGTCTCTAGAACGCCACATAGGAACAAACATACATACATAGACGTATAAACACTTTACCCTCCTCCGGCAGTCGCTCAAGGGGTTAATGAAGTAACATTTTACCTGACCTTGGGACCAAACCAAAGAGCTGTGCTGAGCAGTCGAAATTATGAGCTACACTGCAACTGCAGCAACTATTATGTTTTTGAATTTGTTCCGTAGAAACCTATATGAAAGCTCAAAAAAAAATATAGCAAATTCAGAACTTTGCAATTACACTCCCTTTAATTTAATCTAGCAAACATTTCCGCTACTCATCATTTCGTCGAATTAAACCAAACAGACACCAACTCTATAAATAACCCTTCATTCATCAAGCCCTTAAAAAAAACACTTGTACCAAAATCTTCAAACACATTTTTTGTACCATAAAAATCTGATCCAAACTGCCACTCAAACTGAGATTAATCCATCTTCGTCAACGTCGCTTGCTTGCCTATGTTCCCTTTACATTGCGTTCCAACTATTATCATATCAAGTCAGGTCGTTACAAAACCAGCAATGTATATCGTGCATGTGTTTTTTGTGGCCACAGCTGTGTTCGGTCGGCTGACATATGTGTCAGGATAGATGACAAGCATTTTAATATATCTAGTCGGTTTCTCGATTCCATTACTGGTGGAGGGCTTATTCTGGGTTTTAGTTTTAGAGTGGAAATGTCAATTTTGACGTGAAAAGTTAAATATAGCGGTATTTTCTTTTTTGTGACTTAAAACAGTTCATTTTTACCCGAGTACGGCGTAACCAAAAGGAGCCTTAAAATCACGGCTTTCCTCCAATTTTTTTTTCTTCTTCCATACCTTTTACAGCACTTTTTTTTTGTGGGTTTTTATTTTTTGGGTAATGA
This sequence comes from Orthosia gothica, assembly GCA_949775005.1. NCBI lineage: Eukaryota > Metazoa > Arthropoda > Insecta > Lepidoptera > Noctuidae > Orthosia > Orthosia gothica. The sequence continues at coordinate 141,116 of CATKRY010000281.1, read as the reverse complement.
AGTGATTTGTGATTTTATAGAAGAGCAGTGGGGGCTTAGTGGTATCGGCCGCGACTTATAAGTTGTAGGTCGTGGGTTCAGACCCAGGCAGACGCTTTACTTTGTGTAAATTATATCACTTTCCACCGCTCTCAAAACGGTGAAGGAAAACATCGTGAGGAAACATGAGACATGTGACATCCACCAACCCGCATTGGGCCCACGTGGTGGATTACGGCCCATTCCCTCTCACAGAGAGGAGGCCTGTTTCCCAGCAGTGGCAAAATTAAAAAGGCTGATGATGATGAAGTGATTTCACTAAGACATTCTTCATTTTCTTTTGCCCAGTTTGACAAAATGTTTTTTAAGAAAGAGCTTTAAAATACTAATTTGAATGATCACATAGCCGCAATCTCAGATTATATATTATCTAATCTGAGGCAGCAACACTATTTATGTACTTTATTTCCTCTATGACGAAGTTTCTAACGACCTTGACCTTTAATTTATAACACCTAAGCCACCCAAAATCAACATGGATATTATGAAAATATTATCATATCAATCAAAACATCTTAATCTTCCTTCAATCAGTAACGACACATTCTGGCACAAAATGGTTCGCAATAATCCATTCACTACCTAGCTTAACATAAGTAAACACATGTCAATTAAAATGATCTTCCACCATTATTAAAATTAAGCCATGTTGACGGCATCGGCATAACTCGATACAATTAATAAACCCGTAAACTATAACTAGAGGCACGTTCAGGGTTTAGTCCATAGAGCAGTAGAGTGTCTAGACAAGTGGCATTCTACCAACGTAAGCTTCGCCATTGTAAATGGAAAAAAAAAGTTAACAAAAACAAAATACCGACTGCAAAGATGTAAAGAGGAAGAAAATCATGAAATGCAGTCGGAGGATACATATTCGCGAGCTGGCTGTCTAAACCTATAAATGTCCTCCGACTGCACAGCATGATTTTCTTCTCAAATGACGTTTAACCCGGCGCCAATGACGCTGGGTCATTTTGACCCGAGGTGATTTCAAACGGCCATATTTTGTATTTTACGTGCTTTGTGGTTTTGAGCGTTCTAGTAGCTGGAGATACACTATCCCTCCACCCGTACCACTAGTGAACTCAGTGCGATGCCACCCGCCCAGGGAGATACACGTGGTTCAAGAAAAAACGGGTAAATATGACCCAACGTCATCAATGGCGTACTGTTTTCGTGACATATTTTTATTTGCATTTTTTGTGTTTATTGATCATTTTCTTTTTTGCTTTTTAGGAATTTTGCAAATATGTCTTTTACAAACTGATCTGAAAGAATGTTAGAGGAATCCGATTCCAACAATGTATTTAGCTTCCTTGGACAGCGAAGACGAAGAATCATTAAAATAGGCTGTTATCATTACATAACATTTTGAAAAATGCTAATAATCTTCGGGTCAGACCCGGTGTCATAGCCCACGTTATTATTTTCACGTCATTGGCGCCGGGTAAACATATAAGTGATTTATATTTTTGTAATCTCCTCTAAAAACCCTACATTTTGGTACCTTACTCGATGCGTACCTATCAACGAAAAAAAAATCCTACATAACTGCGCTATCTCCCCGTGGTAGCACAGTAAGCATGAGCATTTCTCCAGCATAAAAAAGAAACATACCCAAAGTACGGTTTACGGTTTACAAAGCCTGCCTGGTTTCGAATCCACGACCTACACGTAAGTCGGGACCAAAATATATATTTGAAAGTTATGAGCATCGAAAGTTCCATATTTCAACACTAATTTAAACGCATCCTTGGACGCAAATGAATACCAAAAGAAGAAGAAAAATTGCGAAAGAGTCACCATACAAGGATAGATTAGTAGTTCATCAACGCAAATAGTTTTATATCCAACATATAAAGAATAATGGCAGGTGTCCATACATTGTTTTAGCTGAGCTTAAATTCCTACGGCATTAAATGAAAAATATCTGGCTTAACTCAGGGTGATGTTCTGAATTAGTTTGTGCAAGAATTTTAGTTCGAGAATGTCGAGAATAATAGATATTCAGTCATAAACTTTCGTAGGTTATGTCTGGGTAACTTTTAATAATGTATTTAATAGGTAATATTATTCAATTTCGTGGAAGTAAAAGGCGAATACTGCATTAGTATTTTCATTACGTAGTTATTTCAGCATGAAATGTATTGTATACTTTTTGAAAAGAGAATATTTATTTAAACTAAGTCCACTTTGACGTGTATCAAAAGGTCATCATCAACAACCAACCTATATTTTTTTTAGACTTGGATACTAGTCTTTTTCCAATCATTCATTGAACGTAATTAATTTATTTCTACTACACTACAATATTAATATTTTATATTCTTACCTACCTGCAAGGAACATCTACACTTAGACATAAACTGTGTTGTTAACTCATTTACTGCAATAAATACAATAATGATATTGTTACTTAATATAGTTACTACTTGTCACTTAGCAGATAAAATATATAATGGCAACACTAAGCTAAAGAAGTTGACTAAAAAGTCAAACAACTTTCTATTTATTATGTTTTTTTGTTATCCGTTTTGAACCACGTACTTTAAAAATCGTATACAATTAATAGAATGTATTTCGTATATAACTCACTTTCAGACGCTCAAATTTAAGTCAGCTAAGATTTTGCCATTGTTCTTTAGTTGTTTTTCCATGATATCCATATTCCCAAAGCCCTGTGTATAAAATTTCGCGCGCTTGTTTTCGTCCTAAATCATGATCCATTTCGCTACAAATTTGCAAAAGTTTGTATTTGTACGCGCACTAGCTTCTTACTGCTCATCACAGCATCTATCTCTTTCGCACGTGTTGTATCATAAGATAGCATGCATTTTAACCCCGCGCACAAAATAGTTCGTGCCGTCGACTTGGGTAACCTTAACGTAATGTCCGAGATACGGAAGAGTTTCAGTATGTAATTCACGGTCACCCACCTACGTACTGACCTCGGCAAGCATTGCTTAAACCTTGAAGATCGACCCGTGCAGCAGTTGCTTACCCACGAGCTCATCTAGTGTGTTTAACTGTTTACACATAGAAATTGTCAGAGCTTGACAATGCTGACAACGGCTTCATAGCAGTTGAAACTTGTCCTTGTGCACTTGTGCGGCTTTTCCGTGGTCTATAATTTAGCTTCGACACAAAGTAGTTATGGTAAACGATAATACTGTTTACTGTTTAAAGTACTTAGTGCCGGTTAATTGAAAAGGATGTGATGGAAGGCGATTATCGGGTAATTATCTCTCTACAGTCTATACGGCTTAATGAAGTATGAGCTTCTCTATTAGACTGGATAATTTTGTCAACACGAATCACTGCACTAGTAGTTTTTATTCCAGTCTGAATGGCATAAGTGTCGATGTATTAACGGGAGGTACGTACAATGATGTATTAACGTATAATCATTTCAGTTTTCTCTCTGTAATGGCAACGCACCTGGTATTGGTATTGCTATTTGGTAAAGTTCGTCATCATCCTGCCCCTTATCCTATTTTACTTGGGAGTCGGTGCAACACGTGTTCTTCTTCCATATCGTCCTGCCCTGTGCTATCACTAACTCCCTTTTCCTTCATCACTCCTCACACAGTCCATCCATCTTTTCTTTGGCCTTCCTCTCCCTCTCCATCCATGCACTCACATATATTCATAACTCTTTTAGTAGCATGCGTTTCATCTCTCCTCATCACATGCCCATTCGAATATAGCAGAAGTCCATAGGCAATAAATAACGTTTTAACAATCACCATAATGCCGCGAATGCGAATGTGAAAAGAATTAAAAATACTAAGACATGTGAAATCTACCAATCCGCAATGGACCCGCATGGTGTATTACAGCCCTCTTCATTCACAGAGAGAATACCTATGTATCGCAGCAGTGGAAATTTTATAGGCTGATTACAATTGTGCTACATTTGCTACAATTAAATTAACAGACAAAATATCTGTAATCTCAGTCCACAATCACAACCTTACAGAATAGGGTTGTATATGAAAAAGGCAGCCGAACGGAAGAGTCATTAATCTCGCGTTGTGGCACCATGTGTCGCCATCAGACGCTGGTACTGAAGAGTGAAGAGGAAAAACATGCAGACGGGAGATTTAGAAGGATACATTAAGTCAAAATGGTACTTCGGAAAATAATAACAGCCGTAAGGGATCTTCAAAATAAAGCAGTGCATGCCGAATACGGCTAACCGAAAATCTGTGTACACTAGTCGGTGACCGTATACGGCTACCCGAAAACCCGTTTACACTAATCAGTGACGGAATACGGGCTGCAACTGAAGCGGTCAAAACAATAAATATATATAATAATAATGTAAACGAGCCATTAGAATGGAAGTTAACGTTACATCATTACTTGGGTGGCTTACTAGCTTTGTTTATTTTTAAATTTATTTATTGATTTATTGATAGGACCAACTACTCGTATATTAATTTACATTATATAGGTGGCAATGGAGAGGGCTATGCTCGAAGTGTCCTTGCGTGATCGAATCAGAAATGTAGAGATCCACAAGATAACCAGGGTTACCGACATAGCCCGAAGACGAAACTACCCCTTAGCTTGTCAGTTGAGCTTTATTATTTGATCTGTGAGCTCGAATGACAAGCTAAGGCGTTATTTCGTTGTATGTGAGTGCGTGTAATTGTGTATTTGTACGGCAAGGCATAGTTTGAACCGGCGTCACTTTGTTGTTTGCAACGTTCCATCTTGAGTTTTTATTTGATCTGAGGAGCAAGCAACAAAAATACATCTTAACTTGATCAGACAAAACACGATATACCTCTGACTAAATATGAACTACTTCCAACATTTGCCAACTGAAGGACATTGCTAGAAACAACACACGCACGCGGTGCAGTAGTAATGTTATCCTAACGAAATGATGTGTTCACTCGCCCACGCCCACAACTCTAGAATCATATTTGAGTGGAATATACGGGAGAGTATTGTGAGCTTTCCAGTGTGCTTATACCAAGTTTTTTAACGTACTCGAACGTGATAACGTAAACGATCTCTTATGTTAATTTCTATACAAAAAAAGAGGTTTTTCCTTACTGCCACCAGACGCCGCTTAACCAGTTTCAATACAAATCGACGTTGACGTTAACGCGATCCAGCGTGAAACAAAACTCGCACTAAGCCCTATGCTTGTAAGATGACATAGTATCACACGAGTATTCGCCGAAGAATTAGGCCATAAGTTTACTTAACTTACACCCTAATTTTGTGTTCAAGTTCCCATGTAATTAAGGGGCGAGTCTATTGATATCAACAAGGTACAAATCTCTGCTTGAACTCGGATTTAAATTACGACGCTCTTCGTCATTATACTTCGTTTTTTAGGGTTTCGTAGTCACCAAGAGACCCTTATAGTTTCGCCATGTCCGTCTGTCTGTTCTTTCGACCGTCCGTCCGCAGCTTAGCTCAGAGACTCTTAATACTACTAGAAAGCTATAATTGTCATTTAAAATCATGTTTTTTTTTTTGTAGAATGATTACCTCCTGTACACTTATAGTGGGGTTTTTCCTCTCGTCTATCCTATGGTGTGAATAATTTAAAATTTTAACCAATCAGCTAAGTTGACACTGAGAGCTTGAGATCTGACACCAGTCTTGCCAAGGGGTACCGTGTTACCCAGTTACTGGGTTGTGGAGGTCAGATAGGCAGTCGCTCCATGTAAAACACTGGTACTCAGCTGAATACGGTAAGACTGGAAGCCGACCCCAACAAACAATTGGGAAAAGGCTAGGTAGATGTAGTAGCTATGTATGTAACTTACATAACATTTTTCTTTTGACAGCCGACCATAGATTTCTTCCGTATTTAATAAGTCACTCTTTGGTACGCGCGCTCTGTCATTTGTCAATGGTTTCGACAAATGATTATTGAGTATTGCCACGGTAAAGATGGTATTGCGGATGTCGGTTTCTAGGTCTACCTACCACCTTAAGTGTTTTTTTTTTCTATTTTGTTGGTTATTTATAGATTCTTCTATTTTATTTTTTATTATATAAGGCCCGTTTCCGTAAGTGTGTCCGTGGCATCAACAGTGGGCCCTATCAGAATATCAGCGCAGCGTTATTACCTTTTTTGGATATCGCTGCACATGCTGAGATAGGAGCCTTTTTGGTCTCGCACGGGGTTTTTATTTTATTATTGTTTAATTGTATGCTTATTTCTCGTATCTCCTGTGCGGGTCACGAATGAATATTTTTCTTGCTTTCTTATGTTGACAGCTGACTGCAAAAGGTCCACTTGACATACTTACTAAGATAAAATATCCTTAATTACTTTTTGAGACTCTTTTCATCCGTCAATGTTTCCAAAAACGTGCAAACAGACACCAGGAGGGTGACCATTAGTTCTTGGGGTAAGATTAGTTTGAGTGTGCGTGAGGGACAGATGTATATGACTGGTATACATCTGCCCCTTTTTAACAGTCAAACTATGCTACAAGTAGTTTTGATACGACAGAGTACGGGGACAGATATAATAACGAACCTATCAACTAACCAAAACGCTAAACAAACGCCCTAACTCTCACCATCTGTACATCAATCTGTACCCAAAAATATATCACCCAGAAATCGCGTGGGAGCATTAGAAGTGCCAACACATTCGCTGCCTTCGCCCCGTCAGGTACAATTGAATTAGAGAGTTCTACTGTGAATCCAACAGGTGTATACAGGTGTGGAGGAACGTCAAATATGTATGGAAGTAGGTAGGTACTACAAATAGTGTCACTGGCTGATGAGACTTGGGTGAAGACTTTTTATGAAATGTAAATGATTTGATATGACTACTGAAATTGTACGGATAGTAGAAGAGACGTGAATGATGTAAATATGAAGAAATCCAAGTACAGAGATCTTTTAAAAAGGTCATTGATTATGACGTATTTCAACTGCTTTGTCAAACATCTAAGCCTTGTTGATCTCGGTGTCGCAAGCGCTGCTGAGCATAGAACGAATCCTGCCAGCCTTATTGCGTAAGTGACAAGGCAAAGTGTTTGACCCCATTCAAAGAGTATGTAGTAGTAGGGACTCCCGTTTGTTCGTAGGGGTACTGGCTAACATAGCCAGCCTAGCTGCGTCCAAAAGCACAGAAGCTTCCTGGGAGCTTCACAGGCTTCAAGGAGTGACCTCACTGTTCAGAATATTTCTTCATGTTGAGATACAACGGCCTCGCATACCAGGCTTACGTGGGCGGCTGATTCTTCGGGGTTTAAAGCATCCCCTGCAAAGTGGGCAGTATGTTGGGCCTATGTTTTTAAGATTTTTGTTTAGGAAGGTGTGGCACGTTATTGTCCCTGTGATTATTTTTAGGTAATTTATGCTTAGGCGGAAAAGTTTTTAGTTGACGTGGGTATACTCTTCATAAAATTAGGTATTGCCAAACATTATTGCACTATTTTGAAAAGAGTATCTACACCAATGAAAGCGTCCAATAATTTTTGGCATTACCGAATTTTTTTAAGAGTATTTGTCATACTATTTCATAGGGTCAAACCCTTTGCCTTGCTGAATTCACTTACGCATTTAGACTGCCTCGGGCAAAGTGTGTTAGTAGCCCACATTCAGAATTTCTACCTGGGCTGAATTCTGAATTAAGAGTTAGATGTTAAGTATTTTTCAAACTTTACTTCAGCCAGAAAACATGTCAATATTTGGCATTATTCATTCAGGAAATGGGCCTTAAACATAACTGTCGAAATGCGGGGTTAAATCTGATCAATGTTGAAAAGCCAGTTCAAAATAATTTTAACAAAAAGTTTAAAGAACTTTCCGACTATTATCACACTATATCACCGTATACTCTCAATTACATAGACGACCCATGTTGAACTTAGCCCCACAAGACTGCAAATGGGTCATATGTAATGGTTTTTCAGTCGAGCTACTATTTTTAACTCTTGTACGTTCGTCACAAGCGGTCAATTGCGTTCTTGACACACCCCTTTGTGGTCGTTGCTGTTTTATGCATTCGCATTGCAAACTTTGAACCACAAATTTTATGGCTTTATTGACTACTAGCTTTTGCCCGCGGCTACGCTCGTGTTTATATAGATTTTGTCAATCAATTCTGATTGTTGATCTACTTTTTCATGAATCTGATTGCCTGGTAGTTCGAGAGTCTTTCCAGCCATGATTCCAGCCCCGAATTTATTACGTCATGATTTTGGTCTCCTGGTATTTTGTAAGGGGAAATTATTAACTGGGCGAACAATATACTGAATTTGTGGCTATTAAACTAAGTAAGTAAATATTTATCCGGTTTGAGTAATACCTTTTAGGAGCTTTTATGAGCTGCAATAATAATATTGTTACATACTTTAATTGTATTTGGGGTTCTATTTTTTTCTATTTTAGCATATTATTCTTTTGAAAATAGCTTAACAACCATCAAGGCGACACTGCTGTGCAGCGTGGGAGTTCGGGTGTATTTGTGTTGTCAACGAATTAGTCCAAGAGCGAGCGAAGCGAGCTTGGGAGCTTAGAGATCCCCGACACGGGCAGGTTAGGTTCGAAGGGGATGACGAGATCTAAAATGAGCGAGCAAAGCGAGTGAACTTAGCTCCCGTCATCTCTTTCATGTTAGGTTACTGTAGACCCTGCAGACAGAATAAAAAGCTTCGCGCAGCGGGGCGCCTTCGGCAAACATTTATTGTCAAGTCGCTGTTTTAAACATTTGTATTCGCCCACTGTTTGTCGCTCACTTAGTATTTCAGTAAGCCATATTCAGTATTAATTTATTTTATACTACCCCTTTGTAAGTAGGTAATCAAATCGGACGACTAAATAACAAGGTAAAGAAATGAACCACCTCCGCATTTCTTAAAATCGAGTCTAAATCATAATCGGTTCAAAAATTTAGGCGTCAAGGCGTATCAAACAAAATCACTATCACCTACGATTTATTCAGCTACAATTAATAAACCTAAAGTTGATTGAAGTAATGGTCGATTCACCTACTGTTGGTTTTTAATAATAAATCTGATTTTGTTTGTTTTGGTTTTGATTGTTGTTGTCGATCGGTATAAAATGCAATATTACTGTACTTGAGAATTCAGGATGCAAGAGCGAGCGAAGCGAGTTCGGGACTTGGGGCACCCAGATATAGGGGCTCCGTCAACATGACGCTGGTCGTCTTTTTCTGAAATGTAATAAAACTGTAGGCGAGTGTCCACCATTAGATATTTCATACATAGTTGAAATATTCAATATTTCAAAAAATCATTAGATTAATCGTTCGTTAGTGCAATTGATTTTAGTTTAATTAAAATTATGTAAGTAAAACGGTTCAGTCGATCAGTTCAGTCGACCAATATGTGTTATGAACATATTTGGATCAACCGTAGTTATATCGAAAATAGTAAGATCAACTTTAGATATTATAAAACGTAACCCGATACGTCTAAGTTTGTAGAACTCCGCAGGTCTCGTACTCGTTGCGTAATGACGATACGCTTACGAGAAGACTACGCTAACGATCCGTGTGCGAAGGGGCTAAGTGCTCTATAATTGTACTTTTACTGTACAAAGACGCTATTAAGAACTTGATCCTTAAACACACAGGTTTCCTCACGATCTTTTCCTTCACTGATTTCAATAATATCCAAGATAAACTTTTTAGGGTTCCGTAGCCAAATGGCAAAAAACGGAACCCTTATAGATTCGTCATGTCTGTCTGTCTGTCTGTCTGTCTGTCTGTCTGTCTGTCTGTCTGTCTGTCTGTCCGTCCGTATGTCACAGCCACTTTATTCCGAAACTATAAGAACTACGCTGTTGAAACTTGGTTAGTAGATGTATTCTGTGAACCGCATTAAGATTTTCACACAAAAATAAAAATAAAACAATAAATTTTGGGGGTTCCCATACTTGAAACTAAAACTAAAAAAAAATTTTTTCATCAGACCCATACGTGTGGGGTATCTATGGATAGGTCTTCAAAAATGATATTGAGGTTTCTAATATCATTTTTTTCTAAACTGAATAGTTTGCGCGAGAGACTCTGCCAAAGTGGTAAAATGTGTGTCCCCCCCCCCTGTAACTTCTAAAATAAGAGAATGATAAAACTAAAAAAAATATATGATGTACATTACTATGTAAACTACCAGCGAAAATTGGTTTGAACGAGATCTAGTAAGTAGATTTTTTTTAATACGTCATAAATAGTAAACCGCAATTTACCAAGTACGGAACCCTTCGTGCGCGAGTCCGACTCGCACTTGGCCGGTTTTTTGAAAAACAACATATCACGGGAATTTAACGCGATGATTTCGATTGTTTATTTACCTATTTCACCCGACGTTTCGGCCATGAAACGCCGAAAACCGCCGGCCGCCGGCCGTTTTCAATTATGAATAGTAAATATAAACTTTATTATTTATTTTATTTGATTATCAGCCTGTATTGTATTATTAAGATAAACTTGACAGTCTTATTACAAAAAGCGGTTTAACTGAAAACCCAGGTTTAAATTTCTATAAACCACGGTTTAAACAAAAATTATATTACAAATAATGGTTTAGCGATAAACCATAGACCATATCATGGTCTAACGCTAAACCTCGGCGGCCCCTAGTTTAACGATCAATGATATTCAAATAAACAGATATGTTATAAGCGCGCGCATTGTGAAGACTCGAATAGTAGACAATTGTATGATTTAGTCTTTAGTTTATGTCACGCATGGCGAAGAGCGATACGCTTTGTTGAAAAAAAAACAAAATTAAAAAAATGCCATCGTGTGTATTTAGAAAGTGTACCAATTATAATACCAAATTACATAAAACAGAAGGGATCTCATACCATATGTAAATACGCAATACACCTCAATTTACTAATTTATTTCAATTTTTTTTCCTAATTTTCTGATATTTGGAGGTTACAAAAAGAAAAAACATTGGTTGTCAGAATAATGTTTGTTTACATTCACACGCAAGTGACAAACACTAGCTCTCTCTTTTTTTCTTGTTTGTTTTATCAAGCCATCCCTTTCGACATTGTAGTGAAATGTCAGATGAATGAAAAGTGTGTATGTGTGCTGCCGCTGCTGCGCGGAACACTTTTTTCAATTGTTTTGTGAGTGTATAACGTATCTGTTTATTTGAATATCATTGTTAACGATGGTCTAAGTCGTATCTGTCAAAGTTTTTCTTTTAGGTTATAGAATCTTTTTCATTGTGTTGTGTTGCTTTTACCCGAAAATGGATATTAACATGGTGGGTTTAATTGATATTGAGGATATTACTTTTTCCTCGGTACTCCAATTCTCAGAAGTTTTTTTTTGTTGGTCCATCACAACACTTAATATATTAACACATTATTAACAAAGAGGCAATTGTTATAATAGAGACTTGGGGAACTTAAAAATCCAAAGCCTAATGAACTTTGTTCAACGAGTGATGGTTTTGTTTATTGTTATGGTTTCATGTTACGTTTCGTTAATTAATTTAAGTAATGTGCTTAAGCCTAAACAAAACTGCAATCGATAAAATAATTAATGTTTATATACATGCAAAATAACAAAGTGTCAATATTTCAACACTCCTACACATAATTTAATCCTTATCGTATTATCAAAAAGTTTTCTTTTCTGGGCATACGGAACGTTGCAATTGAACGATATTATGGTGAACGAATGATATTTGTTTTAATCTGTGGTCGATATATTGACAATGGTTCAAATGACGGTACTAAGAAGACCAGGGTTTTTTTAAGTTTTGTAATACGGACAAATTTAGACCATGGTTTTGCAGATAAGCCTGGACTTGATAGGCCAGGTTTAAACCAAGGTTTATTGGGTTTTTTGTAATAAGACTAAGAAAGTAAAAATTAATTAAAGAAGTCATATTTATACATCCCCAGATTTGATCTCACAACCTCAAGCATGTAAGACAAGGTCTTATAACTAACGGACTTAACGCAAGTCCGATACATTAACTTACATATGGCAATGCTGATTCATAAATGCTAGTAGTTTTTGATCCGTAGTAAACTCAACCCAAACCTTTCGATATTATTCCCCAGTTACCAGGCTCTCATACTTTTTAAGATACACACAATTATGTAATTGCTAAAAGCTCCTTAGACCGAAGGTCATGTAGCCACAGATGATCGAAGGTCAGTCGCTCACACAATACAAACAGTTCTTCAATCCGATACCGAACGGGTTGAGGGATACGCAAATATAAGAGTCGAATCGGTCTTGGAGCGTAGAAAAAGGACGATATGCAAAAGACACTCAGTAATATATCACGCCACGTGGAACATACTTTTTTTGATTTGCAGGCAATGGTAAGTTTGTACATCATGGTTTTCAGGAATTATGTTCTTAATTCTGTAGTATACACCAAAAGCATAACAAACATAATAAATACATTTAAATTTAGACAGAGTGAAAACAAAATTCATGCACAAAGTTTTTTTTTAGTAAGCTCGTGTTTGAACGCATATCACGTGATAGTAAGCAATGATATAGTCGACGGTGACATTTGTCTTGAAGTAACCTGTTTACTCTTGACTTAAAAACCCCCAGATTTTAGTTATCAGGAAACACAGACTCCGGCAGGGAATGCCACTCCTTAGCTGTACGCACAATAAAAGGATTCCTAAAAGGTTTAGTTAGATACACACTAAACGTTTTGGAAATACTTTAATTTGTGGGTGTGATGCCAACCATGTATAATTCTTGCTAAACTTCTTGGCCGCCCTGAAGTTAGCTTTCCGATGCGCAAGGCACGAATCGGTGCTGTTTTTGTATGAGATTTACTACTGCGCAGTCATTGTGGCCAACTTCAGGGCGGCTCAGAAGATTGGCGAGAACTATACCGACGGCGCGTCACCGTACCTCTTGTAGTCCGAAGAATAATAATATGGAATATTTTTTATTTCTATAATCCATGTCTACGTCCTATATTCCTATTTACACTAACTCCTGACAATAAAGGCCAGATTGGCCTACAATTCTGGCAATACCTTATCTTGTCAAGTAAGGTGAGATGTGACTTCTTACTTATTTATCTACAAGATTTATTTCCCTAAGGAAATAAGCTCTATATCTACTTGAAATGTTGTCGACCTCAACCTCTAAAATGTGTCGGTGGAGATATATCTAAGTTTTCCAAGTGATCTTGCTTGCAGAGAGAAAAAGCATTTCTGGCCTAGTAGGTATATCTATCTACATATATAAAAGAGAAAGTATTTATGTATGTTCCTTATAGACTCCGAAACGGCTGGACCGATTTCAAAATAATTTCACCGTTGTGAAGCTACACTATCCCCGGGTGACATAGGCTAATTTTTGTCCCTGTATTCCCACGATGACGGGAACTACACGGGTGAAACCGCGAGGCGTCCGCTAGTAAGTAATAAGAAATAACAATACATCTTGGCTGACTTAAATACCTTAACCTCCGCATTACTTGCTTTTTACCGTGGCTTATCTCGTGTTGAACCGCGGATTTCGACGAAAACAAGCGTATAACAATGATAGTGTATATTTCGTAAACGGATGAGAACGTCCAAAGATTGTAGGAACGCCAACCAACAATATAACTTTCTTTATAATATTAGTTAGATTGTGTTCATACATTCCCAATTGCCATCACATTGTAGGCAGAAAATATTAAATTAGTCTCTATACTCGTTTTGGTTCATCCACATTCGTGATTGCCTCTACCTCCATGTAACCAAAAATTAAAAAGGGCCTATTCTCCAAATCCTTTATTCTTCTGATCTATGTATCCCACTTCACTTTTTCCTATTACGATCTTTATTTATTTAAAACTGCATGCAATATTTTGCTTCATACACATTCGTGATTGCATCAATGTAACCAAAAAGTTAAAAACGCCTATTCTCCAAATCCTCTGTTCTTCTCACATAGGTTATTCCACTTAACTTTTTCCTATTACGACCTTTATTTATTTATAAAATTGTTAAAAAAGATATATAGTTAAAATCCAGAGCTTTTTGCCCTTGAAAACCAAAATTTCCCTAGCTCAACTCTCATTCAGCCCATCATCGACTACGCCGACGCCTGTTATTTGGATGCCACTAAGGAGCTTTTAAATATACTTGAGCGTTTGCAAAATATATGTATTCGTTTTGTCTTCAATCTTAAAATGTATGACCATGTTTCTGGCTTTCGCAAGATACTCAAGTGGCTCCCATTTTGACTTCGCAGGAACTCTCGGATTTTGTGTCTGCTATTTAACATCCTTCACAATCCTAAAACGCCATCCTACCTCCGCGAACGCTTCTCCTACTCCCGCCCTGCGGATGCACCTTGCAGGTCGCATCTAAAGAATCTCCTTGATACCCCTTCCCACACAACCGACTTCCACTCCTACTCCTTTACTGTGCACACGGTGCGTTTGTGGAACTTGCTGCCGCCTGACATTAGGGACTGCCAAACTCTTGCAGTTTTCAAAAGAAGAGTGAAAGAACACTACCTTTCCATTCCATCATAATTGCATATAATGTGTATAATTATCTTTTTATATATATTAGTATTTATTTAGTATTAGTTGTTATGATATGTATGCTTATATGTATGTATATGAAAGTATATTTTATTTGTTATTTTAAATTACTTAACTGAATTGTTTTATGACTTTATTATTCCCCTCCACACACAAAGTCTACATCTCTTTTTTATCATATTTCTTTCGCAGGTATGCTGAAAGAGATTTCATTAGAAATAAGCATCACCTCAGTACCTATTTCCTGTTCCTTCTTCTTGTCTTTGTATTATGTGTGTGTACAAAAATTGTTAAAAAAATAAATAAATAAATACATCTAAATTAACCTTTGAAATAAAGGAAGCCTAACTTTCAAATAAAATTCTTGAATTAACTGACACACATGCAGCCGAGACGGCAGGGCCTAGAATCTTTAAATTATGACACAAGAGTTTCCAAGTCTAACGTATCTAAGTCGGCAATAAGGAAGGAATTTTTAAATTTCACACCCTAAAGGGTTTAATAATAGATTAAAGTTTGTATGGATCGCTATTTGTGACTATTGTAAATCCCATCGGGCTCACGGCTGGTTTATTAATAGTGCACTAAAAGGTTATGACCACACTCATATATATCTAAAACATAAAGGGTATCAAGCTTCAAGACGCCAAAACATTGCGACATCGAATCCCCGACGTTTGGACAATCTTCAAAAAGCATATAAATAATTTAAAATAGCCACAGCGATGATTGAAAACGAATGTTTGTTTATTAAAAACGAAGTTTAATGAACGATGTTTCGTAATCTTATTTAATTTGTTTACGAAGCTAACTAACTTTTTCTCGCGGTTTCGCTCACGAGGCTTTTCGAATACAATGATATTTCGATAAAATGTATGTAAATGACCGTACGAATTTGCCAAGCTAAGATAACACGATCATAATCATTTTCATCATAACCCTTTTTAATGTTCCCACTGCTGGGACACAGGCCTCTATGAGAGGGAATGGGCCGTTATCCACCACGCGGGCCCAATGCGGGTTGGTGGATAACACGATTCCCCTGGATAATACTGGTGTCATATTTATTTAAGATTGAAGAGGATGTGGAAAGGAGAGTGAATGCAGGGAATAAAGTGAATGGTGCTATGCATGCAGTTGTGACTAGCAAGTCGATGTCTCCGGAAGCTCGACTCGCCGTTCACAACAGCGTGCTGGTGCCTACACTTATGTATGGAAGTGAAGGCTGGGAATGGCAAAAAAGACATGAAAGTAGGATTAATGCAGTAGAAATGCGCTCCTTGAGGAGTATGTGTGGTGTAACTTTAACTGATAGATTGAGGAATGAGGTAATAAGACAACGTTGTGGTTTAAAAGAAGATGTAGTGACTAAAATTGAAAAGGGTATGTTAAGATGGTTTGGCCATGTTGAGAGGATGAATGAAAGTCGACTTACGAAAGGTATTTACAAGGCAGACGTGAATGGAAACGCCGGGAGGGGACGCCCTAGAAAGACATATATAGACCTTATAGGTGATGTTCTTCAGAAAGGCCAAGTGCGCAGTACCCATAACCGGCGTGTGTGTATGACTAGATGTATGAATGTGTGTGAAGCAAAAGAAGTATGTAAGGATCGTAGCAGGTGGCGTTCTGTAGTTTCTGCCTACCCCCATGGGAAAAAGGCGTGAGTTTATGTATGTATGTTATTACTTCCTACAAACAAACAAACAACTTCAACTCTTTATATTAGTTTAGATCAAAAATGAAGTTGAATGAATGATGTTTCGTAATACAATCTTATTTGATTTGTTTATGAAGTTTTATGGCAAATTTTGTGGTGGTAAATCTCTCAAGTGTTACCTCACTTTTGTTTCAGTAGTTTAGGTTATTTTGAGATAGTAAAGGTAATTTAATTTAGGTCACGTGAGTCGTAATTCAATCAATGGTCACATTTTGTACCTTCATGTAAAATGTTGCCAATAGGTAATCCTAATTCGTTCCTTAAACCAAGAAATTAAATCATATCATTTAATATTATAAATACGAAAGTTTGGATAATTGTGTGTATGTTTATGACGCAATCACGCTATATCGGCTAGACGGACTTGGATGAAATTTGGCACAGAGACAGATTATAGTCTGGAATAGTACATAGGCTTTTTATATATATAATATTCCCTTGGGACAAAAAATCACATTTCACACGGACGAAGCCGCTGGCAGAAGGTGGTTAAGCCTAATACTTATAGTATTAATTCACGGTCTAAAAGTATGGAATGCACAAATGTGCTACAAATCAATTTTTATTTTATTTTCTTATTGATAGGCTAGCGTTTGACTACTATCTCACCTGATGGTAAGCGATGATGTCGACGGTCGATGATAGGTCACGCTTGCCTAAAAGTAACTTATTCACTCTTGACTTAAAGTCTCCCAGGTTGTAGCTATCAGGAAATACAGACTCCGGCAAGGAATTCCACTCCTTACGCTGTACGCTGTACGCACGATAAAAGTATTCCAAAAACGCTTTGTGCGTACTGGTGGGCTGTCCAGAATATACCGATGACGCATCGCGTATATGATGGACACTTCTGTATTCCGATGATGGAACGGGATAAGCGGAATCAAATTGTGCAGTTCCATCACACACTCCCCGAAATGTAACCGATAAAAAATCGATAGGCTGGCAACACGGCGACGATGTTCAAGACTCTGGAGCCTTGACTAGACCAGTTTCTAATTGCCGATGAGCCTCTTGGCCCGTTTTTCTATCGACTCTAGTGCATCAAGCTGGTATTTGGCAGATTCGTCCAAGAGATGAGAGCAGTACTCCAGGCATGATCGAACTTACGCTTGATACAAGTTAAGCAGCTGTTCTGGTGTGAAGTACCGTCTCTCCTTCACAAGGATCCGCAACTTTTGTGCGGCCAGCTGATCCTTTGCCTCATTGTAGAGTTACATTACCCAACGTATTCATTTAGAAGTTATTTTCTATGCCTGGAAAAGACCTACATATCACTCAGTAGGTACATATTCGCACTAGCGGACGCCTCGCGGTTTCACCCGCGTAGTTTCCGTTCCCGTGGGAATACAGGGATGAAAAATAGTTTAAGTCACCCGGGGATAGTGTAGCTACCCAAAGGTGAAATACAAAAATACAAATCTTTCCTCTTTATAATATTAGTATAGAAGTTTATATAACTCTTTGTCCTGAATTGGTCCAATAATAAAAGTTGTGCACACTCATGTGTGCTTTTACCTTCTGAATACTTTTACCCCTAACAATTTACCAATGATTAAAAACCATTCAGAATACTGCTCAAAAATTAAAAATACCTACAGATTAAAACTTCGTAGATTTTAACCTATATTCCTATTTATCCTAACGTGAAGAAAAACTGCCAATAAACAGTTTGTCATTCTCACTCACATCTAAACATCCAATAAAAAATACAAGGGGCCACATTAGTATGATTTAGTAAAATAAATAGGAGATTTATCAACTAACACCAAACTAACTAACTGGAATAAATAACGTTTTATGACTGTTAACTGGTATTTATTAGTGTAACTGTTACTTTTATAAATAATAACATCCAGAGAGCATAGAACGACGCGCTGGTGACCGGCAGCGATCGCAATGGCTGCCAAAGCAATTATAACCGACTTTCTAAAAAGGAGGAGGTTCTATGTTCGACTTCATGTTTTTTTTTTGTTTTATTTATGTTCACCGATATCTCCGTCAATTGTGGACCGATTATGAAAATTCTTTTTTTGTTTAATAGAGTGTGTTCCGAAATTGGTGCCATTATAAGTTGGTGAAGATCTGATGAAGAAGTTCAGCGATATACAACAGAACTCTTCAAAAATAACGGCAAATCTCTCGGGATTGCTGCAATCGCATGACTGTTTATTGTTTATGTCATTTCATAACATAACATCACGCCAGTACGCTCTAAATGGGTACGCAGATACCTACCAAAGACACCGACTACGAAAAAGAAAGTTATTTTTCACTTTGTAGTGTTTTTAGTTGGATGTCGGTAGTATTTTTTTGTAAAAAAAGTTTTTTTTGGTGTTGTCTAGTTGATTTAACCTCTTGACTGCCGGAAACACGGATCCACGCGAGACACAATGACATTTTAATTGCTTCAATAATAAAATGATATAATTTTTTTATGTAACTGCCATGTTATCTCTCCACCGCCCTTGGTTGACTGGTAAAGAATGCCTATGTCCCTGTATGTTACATGACGTTTTAATAAATATCTCGCATCAAGGGTGACAAATAGATGCAAACCATTGGGAAGTTAGGATGTATTCCCTTAAATTAAGACATCATGTGTGGGCAGGTCAGTGAGTACTGGGTACAGTCGTGAAAATGAAATCACACAAGTTATGCGATACACTGGGTTTATTAAAATATTTCAAAGTTAGAATCTTGCTTACTAATATTACGCATCGACCCTGTTTCTACGACGTCTTCGCTCTAAGGTGGTCAGTACTCAACTGCTATATTCTGCTGTCCCCACCACGCAAGTTGTTCTTGCTTTGCCGCCAGATGGCGTGCTTGCGATTTGTTTTGACGTCCTTACTATTGAATAAACCCGACAAATATAGAAAAATTTGTGAACCGTACTCTTTTTTTTGGGTTACACGTGTTTCTTTCAAAAACCAGTTCACTTTATTTTTATTTAAGGTACACATTTGTACTCAAATCGAGATTGCCGTTTCATCTCAGAATGGTCTCAGGAGAGTCATGGTTCATTCTTTTTTAGTCACGTTACGTGCGTGTTAGATCTATACGTACATAAACTGACGCCTTTTTCCCATGGGGGTAGGCAAACACTACAGAACATCACCTACTACGATACTACTTACTACGATTCCCATTTTGCTTCATTTACGTGTTAATTTAAAGGAGATGTTCGATTTTGGGCCATCACTATGTACACTACATAGATAAATAGGGATAAATTTATGAATACCATAAAAATACTAACAAATTAATTTGAACAAGGGTACATGCGTAAAAAATGATCATTTGATAAAAAAAATTACTACGATTACCCAATTTTTAGGGCAGCCATGACATTTGTGTTTGACATGACGTTCGACGACTTTGACAGTTTTAGGAAGTGACGTCTTTGAGTCATTCTTTGCTTTGGCTTTGAATTGGATGTTTCGGCGTTTTTAGTGGTTGTTTTAGTTTTGCAACTCATTTTGCTACTACGGATATTGATTGATTGTTTCTCTGTTGCAATTGAAATCGTGTTATTTTTTTAACGCAGATTTTACGATGACACGTCAATCAAATGTCATTGGCAAAATTACATTTTTCGCATACTACTGATCTGATCTACCATGTTTATTAGATGTTGTGTTGTTCTACTTGACAAAGTTAATTTAAGTTTACATTGAAATGAAGTGAAATTAAAGAAAATTAACAATAAAAAACGGTTACTATAAAATATAGCAATATTTACATAAAGTGTACATAGACCTGGCCTAGGCTCCATTCATTTCTGGAACATCTCCTTTCTTGTTTTATTTATTTGCGCAAACAAATATTACAGTATAGAATACAATTTAAACAAAACAGCTTGACAAATGTAAAGACAGCAAAATATTTATCAATCTTACAAAACTAATGCGACGCATCATTTATTTATTTTATTTATTTATGTACACACAAAACTCTTACCAGAGAAAAGAAGGAATACAGATAGAATAGCACAAAGCTATCATATTCATCATATTTAATTCAAAAAGTACAATAGCTACCTATCTTTCAGGTAGAGTTAAAACGGGCATGCATAAAAAGAAAGAAAACTAAGAAGTTATATAAAAATAAATTCAGTAATTATTATTATTAAATTATTACACAACAAATAAAACTTAAATTTAAGAATTACAATTGTCACATAAATAAACCAAAAAGTTACAAAAAAAACACATTAATTTAAGTATTATTAAGTCATTATCAACATTAATTTATTAATGATAAACAAACAACAAACGGAAACATACAAATATCAAATATCAAATGTCAACAGAATTAATTGTCTCACAAGCAAGACGTCTAAGTTGTCCTGTGTTAGACCCGTAAATCCTTACTCATACATTTTATACTCCAGCAATTTCTCCAAAGAATCTATATGTGTGCTTAAAATTAAACGATTGATCAGCCATTTAATTTGCACGCTCCTTTTCCAGCATTTCCAAGTGATTTTGAGCTAGCAACACAGTATATTTTTCCAATAAAAAATCTACACTCCCAAAACTTTCCCTCGGTCAATGATCTCAAATTTAAAACTGATTAAATTAATTCGAACACTCAATAGCTTTTCTGTTAGCAAATAGGGACATGGTTGAGAACATAACCACCCCGGAGAACAAACTTTAATCATATTTTACGCAGATATGATTTGACACGTGGCCTATGGTTTGACACTAGAGTGATTGACACATGTCACTATATATAGAGTGAATCATATTTTACGCAGATATGATTTGACACATGGCCTATGGTTTGACACTAGAGTGATTGACACATGTCACTATATATAGAGTGAATCATATTTTACGCAGATATGATTTGACACATGGCCTATGGTTTGACACTAGAGTGATTGACACATGTCACTATATATAGAGTGAATCATATTTTACGCAGATATGATTTGACACATGGCCTATGGTTTGACACTAGAGTGATTGACACATGTCACTATATATAGAGTGAATCATATTTTACGCAGATATGATTTGACACATGGCCTATGGTTTGACACTAGAGTGATTGACACACGTCACTATATATAGAGTGAATCATATTTTACGCAGATATGATTTGACACATGGCCTATGGTTTGACACTAGAGTGATTGACACATGTCACTATATATAGAGTGAATCATATTTTACGCAGATATGATTTGACACATGGCCTATGGTTTGACACTAGAGTGATTGACACATGTCACTATATATAGAGTGAATCATATTTTACACAGATATGACACGTGCCTGAAACTAGGGTGATTGACACATGCCACTATATACAGGGTGAATTGTAAAAAAAAACACGTAACGAGGTTAAATCAGAAAATACGACCTGTAGATTTAAGGGGTAAATAAAAACTGGCAATGTGCGAGTCTGACTCGCGCACAGAGGGTTTCGTATAAACAGCTACATTCACCAAAATAAATAAGTAACATTACTAACGTTCATAAACAATGAAAGCTCTAAAAATTGCTTTAACGAAGATACAAAATTAACTTTTCCGTTCGACAACTGTTGTCCCCGTACATCATTTTATAAGTTGGTCGACTATTACTCGTAAACTTGTAAAGCCTACTTAGCTGTGATAGTTTTCCTTTTAATTTCGTTAAATATACTACTGCCGTGATTTTTTCACATATCCAAAAGCAACCATTTAGCTGGCAGGGGATACTTCACTCTAACAAAAATTCGCAATTTAAAGCTTAATTTTACGCAAACGGATACCTGAAACGAAAAATTGTTTTCACATACCCGTAATATTTTTAAATGGCATATACAACGATATCCTCTCCTCTTACTTCGATGACCGACACTCTTGGCAACTTTGTGCGTCGGCGCTTCAATCACCAAAAAGGTCATTTATTCAATGTCTGCCATATAAATGCTCAGAGTGTGCCAAGCCACTACAGTGACTTGTTCGACGCCTTTTCTGACGCCAATGTCCACGCCGTGCTGGTTTCGGAGAGTTGGCTAAAACCTCATATTCTTTCTACCGCCTACCCTCTTCCCGGTTTCATCCTTGTCCGCAACGATAGAATTGGAAAGGGAGGGGGTGGTGTCGCTATCTATCTCCGTAGCGACTTCCCTTTCAAAATCATTTCCTCTTCTCCTTCACCCTACAGTGCTTCTGCTGAGTACCTCTTTTTGGAAATATACATCAAAGGTGTCAAGACCCTACTTGGTGTAGTCTACTGTCCGCCCGCCGTTGACTACTTTTCCAACCTTGAATTGGCGCTGGAATCGATAGGGTCAGAGTATGCACATTGCGTCATCATGGGCGATTTCAACACAGACCTTAGTCACCCATCCCCTCGTTCCCGTAGACTCCTTCACATCATTGAGTCCGTTAGTCTCCATGTTCTACCGCTGCCGCCCACTCATTTCAATATCTCGGGCGATGACACGTGGCTTGACTTAATCCTTACTTCCACTCCCTCCCTTGTTTCCTCTCATGGTCAGTGTCCTGCACCTGGCTTTTCTCACCATGACCTCATTTTCCTTTCATATGTCCTAAAACCACCAAAACCTCTCCCTAAAGTACTGCACATGCGTTCTTTTGCTCGTATGGATGTTGAAAGGCTACGTCAGGATGCGTCGGAACTCGACTGGGGACATCTTGCAGCGGCAACAGGCGTTGACGACAAACTGCGTAGCTTAAATGGAACGATCCTTGCTCTCTACGACAGACATGCCCCTGTGAAGAAAGTTAAACTTAGGCGTCCACCTGCTCCGTGGTTGACCGAGGGGGTACGTATACAAATACAAATACAAATAATCTTTATTGACATAATTTTCTACAGCAGTTATTGAGATCATCTGACTCCCGAACTAGGCGGACCTGTATGACAGGAGTCAGCGCCCTCTCCATTTTATATTGTCCTTATGTCAAATTAAAATTAAAATTTTATTGGAAATCATCAATAATAAAAAGTAAAAAAGAAAAATGAAAATATTAAATTAAAATTAATCAAGTATTGGGTAGTATGGCGATGAGACGTAGGGATCGAGCCTTTCGGAAGTTTAAAAGGGATCGCAGTGAAGGAAATAAGAACCTCTTCAGAGCTGCAAGAAATCGGTGTAATCAGATGATACGCAATGCCAAACGCCGCCATATTCTCGAAAACATTGCATCCTCTTCTCCTGCTGATATCTGGAAATTCTTCGGAACTCTCGGTATCGGTAGGAATCGTCATGTGGATTTTCCCAAGACGATTGGCCTAGAAGAAATCAACCGTCATTTCACAACCACTAGTCATTTGGATTCCCTAATCTTGTCTCAGACGGTTGATTTCATTACTAGCCTACCCAGTCCTATCATAGAACCATTTCGCTTTTCTCCAGCCACCGAGGATGAAGTTAAAAAGATGATCCTATCCATAAAATCCAAGGCCGTGGGCCATGACGACATCAGTCGTTACATGGTTACCTTGATCCTCGACTTTCTTCTACCACCGATTACCCACATCATCAATTTTTCTCTCGATGCCGGACAATTCCCATCCCTGTGGCGTATGGCATACGTACGCCCACTTCCTAAAATTACAAATCCGTCCCTGCCTAATCATTTTCGTCCGATTTCCATTCTCCCTTTCCTATCCAAAGTGCTCGAGGCCTGCGTACACAAGCAGTTTTCGGGGTTTATTTACCGAAACAACCTCATAAGCTCATTCCAGTCTGGATTCAGACCTGGACACAGTACAGCCTCTGCTCTCCTTAAAGTGACTGGCGACATTAGAGAAGCTATGGAGAATACTAAGGTAACTGTGTTAGTATTAATTGATTTCTCCAATGCCTTTAATGCCGTCAGTCACGATATACTCCTTTCTATCCTCTCCCATCTTATGGTTTCTTCCGAGGCGTTGGATTGGTTCTCCTCTTATCTTCGGGGGCGTCAGCAGTCGGTTCGCGTCGATGAGAGTTCGTCGAATTGGCGTGTCCTGGATGCTGGTGTTCCACAAGGCGGTATTCTATCTCCATTATTATTCTCAATCTTCATTAATTTTATAACTCACTGCCTTCGGTGTTCGTATCATCTTTATGCCGATGATCTTCAACTATATACAGCGGCGCGGATAGAAAATGTATCGGACGCCATAGAGGATGTAAACCGGGACTTGAATGCTATTAAGGATTGGTCTGACAGATTTGGGGTGTCCGTAAACCCCTCAAAATGCCAGGCTATTATAATTGGCAGCTCACGCATGATGGGTAGATTGGCGGTAGGTTCTCTTCCACCGATCTTATTCAATGGTTCCGTCATTCCCATTAGCCCTAGCGTGAAAGATCTCGGTTTGCATCTTGACTCGACGCTTAGCTGGCAAAGTCAGGTATCTAGTGTCAGTCAGAGAGCCAACGGTACTTTGCGATCCTTGTATCGTTTGAGACGGTTTTTGCCTGTAAAGACGAAGATAATGCTTGTGCAGGCTTTAATTTTCCCAGTCATCGACTATGGGGACGTGTGCTGCTTTGACTTGAACGCGGTCTTGCTTGACAAACTAGATAGGGTCTTGAACAACTGTATTAGATTCATATTTAATCTTCGGAAATATGACCATGTATCGAGCTACAGGTCCCAGTTAAAATGGTTGCCCATTCGCCAGAGAAGAAGCTTACGCGCTTTGACCACGCTGTTCTCGCTGCTGAATTCGCCCACGCCTCCTTCCTATCTTATCTCTGGCTTTCAATATCTAAGTTCTTCACACGCTCGCAATCTACGTTCTTCCAATAATCTCCTCTTACTCTGTCCTTCTCATACTACTGATTTCGTTCACTCTTCCTTTCATATCCAGTCCATTCTTTTTTGGAATGCGCTTCCTTCCGAGATCAGGACGGCCACCAGTCGGTACGCATTTAAGCAGAAATTGCGGATTTATTTTCAACACAAATAAGCAGAGTCATCTCACTTTCTTCTTTTCTGTTACTTTATAAATATATATATATATATTTATATAGGTATATATTATATTCAATATATATGTACATGTATTTCACCTATTTTAGCATAATAACTACTAGTTTTTATTATTAAACTATGCACCTGCCATGTTGTCTCTTCACCACCCTTGGTTGACTGGTAGAGAATGCCTAAGGCATTAAGTCCGCCTTTGTACCTTTGTGCATGAAGTCTAAATAAATAAATATCCCACACCATGGGATAGACGAGAAAAAAAGCATCTTCACTTTATATGTTCAGGATGGACCCTAATATATATATTCATGCCAAATTAAAGCGTTCTATTACCAAGAGTTTATGAGCTAAGCGGCAGAAGGGCGGACAGATGGACATGATGAAACTATAAAGGGTTCCTTGTTGACTACGGAACGCTAAAACAGTAGAGTTTGACAAGTTTTTTACTATAAATTCTTAATTCGAGGCCACAAGAACAAATATTCGAGTTTTTATCACTATCACCATTATTTCAACCTGTATGACGTCTAATACTGAATATAGGCCTCTCACAAGTTTGTCACACATAGACCGGTACTGTAATTTCATCCTAAGGTTATTCAACTTTACCTTGTATAGGTGTATATCATGTGTCTATAGGTTAGGTATCAGGCAGTGATTTCCCAGGACAGTTACGTTACTGATAAATATTCCAGGTGTGATCGATGTAACCACTGAAGTCTTAAAAACATGTATTACGATTTGAATGCATTTATTTCTAAAGATTACAAATCACTTGTATAGATATAAACAATAAACATTACTGGAATTTTACATTTTTGTTGTCCAGGAATAGCAAGAGCTTTATAGTGTTAACTTTACGAATATATGAAGATAATTGTTAAAAGTTGTGTATTGTCTACCGCGCGTTGATGCGGTCGACGTGCGGTGATTCTGATCTTTGTTTTTATGTTTGAAATCTAAGGATTTGTTCAAACCAGAGTCAAATGAATTATATTAGTTAAATTTGTTATTTATGACCTTTTAAGATGTGGTACACACTTTAGTAGTTTTTTAAATAGTAATAACGATTGTGACGATAATGTGATTGTGTAAGTTGTAGACGAGATTATATCTACCTAGGACAAACGGTCCAGTTGGGTAGGTCCAACTTCGAGAAAGAGGTCAACCGTTCCGCCATCCGACTCGGCTGGGCGTAGGGCATGCAGTGTCGCAAGGTTCTTAATTACGGAACTGATTTCCAATACTGGTTTGATTCCGGAATTCCGGAACTGGTAAATTTAAAAATTTCTTTCAAATCTAACAAAATTTATAATTGTATCAGTCTTTTAATCATTTTTAGTAACAAATTAAACATATTTGATCATCTTTCTCCCTTATTACACTAATTAAACATTTTAAACCGTAAAATGGCTCGGCTGGGCGGCGTTTGGGAAGTTGCGTGGTCAAATCTTCTCGTCAAATTTACCGCAGTTTCTCAAGACAAAAGTCTATGACCAGTGCGTGTTGCCAGTGATCACCTATGGGACCGAGACGTGGTCGCTCACAATGGGCCTTATCAAAAAGCTTAAAGTCACTCAAAGGGCAATGGAGAGGGCTATGCTCGGAATTTCCTTGCGTGATCTCGTCAGAAATGATGATATCCGCAGGAGAACCAAAGTTACTAACATAGCCCGAAGAATTGCCAAACTTAAGTGGCAGTGGTCAGGGCACATTGCTTGCAGAACGGATGGCTGATAGGGGCCGAAAAGTTTTGGAATGGCGACCGCGAACCGCAAGACGATACGTTGAAAGGCCCCCACTAGGTGGACCGATGACCTGGTTAAGGTTGCGGGAAGGCGCTGGATGCGAGACGCACGGGATCAGTCAATGTGGCGACGCCTGGGGGAGGCCTATGTCCAGCAGTGGACGACTTTCGGTTGAAATGATGATGATAATGAATAACGATTGTATATTTTTTATATCTTTTGGTAGTGAGTTATAAAGATATGAGAGCTAAAAAATCATGTATTAACAGATACCATTATTAAAAACACTAACTTTCGCCAGCGAGGTCGCCCGCGTGAAAGACAAAAATTATTACACCGGGATGTACTGCCATTTAATCACAATAGAAGTAAATTCCTCATTCATTGCTTGGTAAGTTTAAACATTCGTCGCTCAACAACGTAAAGGTTTTTTTTTTGGTACAATCCCACCGCACTATTCCCAAAACATTGCAACTCCTGAAAGCCAGAATCAACCAGAAAAGCACCGAGGCAATGAAGCTCGACGAAGTCCCGGAGAATGAATTTAACTGTCTTGGATCCCGCAACGAAATTAATCAGAAAAGAATAACGGAGGAGTAGGAAATAAATTCAAATTGCCACTTCCCTCCATATCAAGCAGGAGACAGAACAAACTAGGCCAATGGGCAAAAAGTCGTTTACAACTGTGATAAGCCTAGTTACCTAGCACCACGGATAAAAATTAGCATTAATGTTAATTGGTCCTAACAAATTTGTTCTAGTTGCCACAAGGTCCGTATAGTAAACAATTCCTGATGCAGCCTGTACATTATTTAAAATAATATTGCGTTCATTCTACCAAAGAATACACTTCCATAAGATATGATGTACGGATTGTACATATTCGCAGTCAGATGTAGAACACTGACATAAAGGCGAGGCAACGAGCTTGAAGGAAAATAATTTACTTTTAAAGTTACCATGCCCTGTAAGAAATTGGGCAACATAGTGATCCACCTCCAGCCACGTCCTGGCCAGCTGCACGCAAACAGATGGAAAGAATTGGTGGAGGTTTATTTATTTATTTATTGAACAAGGCACACCAACGACTCATTTACAAATTAATATCAGATTATACAATTAAAAAAAGATCCTGTGTAAGCAAGTCACTTACAGGCATGCACAACATTGTTGAGGTGTCGGCCCTTGATGGAATTATCACACCTACATTGCCATTCGGATAAAAATTCTTCCCAGACGTCAATATGTGGTTTAAATAATCTAGAGCTTTTCTCACGGTCACTCTGCGTTAAAAAATCCGAGTCCATGGTCTCTCGTGCGGAATAGTACATTGTAGCACGTCGCTGCACTTCAAGGTCGACCGGAAGTACGCCAGCAAGTACCTCTGCCGGTAAGGCCTCAGTACTAACCATCCTGTATGCTTCGCATAAGAATATTAAAGCTAAACGCTGACTCTGAAGTAATTTACGTCGTACCGCCCCTATTGTGGCCCTATCAGCCCGACAAACTGAAAACAATGGGTACAAAAGACACCGACTTCGAAAAATAAATTTATTTTTTGCTTTGTAGTTTTTTGTTCTGGAAGTCGGTTTGATTTTTTGTTAAAAAGTTTTTATTTTTCTCTTTTTAGTTTTGGTAGGTACCTCCAATTAACATGATTTTCATTTATAGCCAAAGTACCTCACATTGCGGTTCAAATAAGCCCAAACACGACTAGGATACATTGTTTTATTTTAGAGCTAAAGTGCCTACCTTCCGGCTTCATCACCAGATCAGTTTGATGGTACCATTTTCATCAGTATCATTTATAAGTAATAGCATTGGCCACCGTGCGTTATCAAAAGCCCCAGAAATATCTAGAAAAATCCCAATTACGTACTTATGTTCAGATGTATTAATTATTTTCCTACCAGTAAGGGCCGCGTCTACGGTAGATTTTCCCATAGTGAAACCGAATTGATTATTATGACATTTTGGTCCGTCCAGTAGCAAACGTAAAGGTTGTAATTAATACTGATGATATATCAAAATTAGGATTAGTTGTGTGAATTTGTGTTGCGCAATTACCAATTAATCCACAGGCCATCCCATATCCGTATTCCAAAACCATTCAGCCATTGAGTTTTGAATGTTGTGATTGATTAAAAAACATGCCAAAATACAAACATATAGACATGCATATTAAAATTTTTGTAAGAAAGTGTAAATATGTTCACTTTTTCCCTTTTGCATATAACACTTGTAGACTGCTTGTTAGAACTGCGCATATTATACCTAACATCGATATTTATATTACCCACGCTTATACCTCTACTGAATACCTTAGTGGATAATTAAATTAAATTAAATTAAATTAAATTAAATTAAATAAATTTATTTCAGAATCATGAATTCCATATTTTGTTAGTAACAATGTAAACTTATAAAATAGTGTTAGTAATTTTTAATCTATATAATTCTAAGCTGTGAGAGGCACGCCGAACCTGGGGCATGTCTATTTGACTGCGTGCAGTCGTATCCATCGCCCCAAGATCGGAGAGTCCCACCTATCAGCCAACGCTCTAAGAATGGTGTTGGGGCTGGCGCGAACACGGCTTAATAGAGATGCGCATCTCTTGCGCATGATGGCCGCAAAACCATCAACGTCCGCGTCGGCAAACATGCCAGACGCGCTACAAAAACGCGGCAGCCCCATCAACATCCGGAACGTGTTGTTATATTGTGTGCGCAGGCCACCATATGCCCTCTGCGTAAAGTTCACCCAGAGGCTGCACGTGTAAAAGGATTGGCAGTAGGCTTTGAAAAGCGTCACCTTAACCTGAGCCGTACAACGTGCAAACCTGCGGGCCAACATCCCACATCGAACAGCCAGTGACCTGCGCTCCCGTTCTACATCAACATTATCTTTTAAGTCGTCTGAGACCCAATGACCCAGATACTTAAAATTTGCAACTCTTTTAAGAGGTCTGCCGCACATCATAACAGGTGGAATTGTGCTGTAGCATTTACCAGCTGCTTTAAACATCATGAATTCGCTCTTTTCTGCATTATATTTGAGCCCATGGGTTCCAGCGTACGATTCACACACGTTAATCAGTTTCCTCAAAGCACTGATCGATGGGCTCAGCAGAACCATATCGTCTGCATAACTTATATTATTAATGCACACACCATCAATATGACAGCCGATTCCAGTACTGCTAAGCTCATCGATCAGATTATTCACGTAAAGATTAAACAACGCGGGCGAGGACAGCCCCCCCTGCCTCACCCCACACTCAAGCCTGTATTCAGATGAAAAGGAGTTTACCCATCTAACACGGTTCTGTTGATTAGCATACCAAAATTTAAACAAATTTATTACTTCCCGTGGTACATCTGTCTCATGCTGCAGTTTGCCCCAAAGCACATTGTAAGATACAAGGTCAAATGCTTTTGACAAATCTAGGTAACACGCAAATACTGGAGTCTTTCTTGCTGTGTAGTACTGCACAGTCTGCTTCAGGCTAAGGATAGCACTCTCTGTAGATAAACCGGGCCGGAACCCAAATTGAGCGTCATTTATTTTCAGATGTTTATCAAGCTGACATACAAGCAGACTGTCCAGCACCTTAGCAATTATCGTCGCCAAAGAAATAGGTCTATAGTTTGATAGCACAGACGAATCACCCGTTTTATTTTTGATGATCGGAACAACAGTTGTACGCATTAACTTTACAGGTAAATAAGAATGGCCCAGACATAAATTTAAAAACATACATAAGACTCGTGGCAAGTGCATCCCAGCATGCTGCAGGTGCTCGATGCTGAGACCGTCATGCCCGGGCGATTTTCCTCTAACCATGTTCCTAATTACAGCGGCAATCCGTTTTGCAGTAAATGTGACGCTTCGCGTGGAGCAGACGGTCCCAGGATCAGGCGCAGGCAGCTGCGACTCATTGTTTAGGGGTGATTGTACTCTAAAATGCTGCCGAAACAGATCCGCAATACTACCCTGCTCATGTACACCTTCGACGCTCACGGGAAGGCTCGGCTTATGATTTAATTTGTTTGTTGATTTCCAAAACTTACAAAAATCTTTGTTGGAGTGGTGTTTTGCAATTATATCCATTTTAATTTGGTTTTGATTTGCTTGACACCATTTTAATTTACATTTGAATTTTTTTCTGGATACGCTCATATCATTAAAAACCGGACCAGAACTGGGCTTACCAAACATTAACCAAAGCTTATAATAACGTCGCGCCGTCTCGTGAGCGTCGCGAACATACTTATTCCAGCCAGTTACATGCCTACGCTTCGTTATATTTTTAAGATAATAACTGTATTCAGCAGCGTTCACAAGTATACGTTCAATGTTATTATACATTTCATCCAAGAAAGGTAAGTGACTGGAATCATTACACATCCTGTCTGCACACTGACTAAATTCACTTGGAAAATCAATTTGCTTTAATTCTGAGTGACAATAGTCGTGATATTTAGCTATTTGTTCAGCATCACGATCACCCCATATAACTTTGTTTACATGTGCGTACGGGGTCGTCATAGTGTGCATTTTCATGTTATTAAACTTACATTCTAACATAACAGGTAAGTGATCCGACCAATATGAGTCATATAATACCGACACATTAAGAATAGCGGGCAGCGCGGCATCTGTCACTACGCAGTGATCGAGCCAGCGCAGGGACCCGTGTGCGTCGCTTACATATGTATAGGTGTCCGACGGAAGTACATTCATATCAACGCATGACCATAACTGCTCCGCACAGAACGAAAGCAGCTCGGTAGCAAACAGACTATTCGGGTGTGCGTTAAAGTCACCAAGAATAAAAACTGACTCGACACTATTGTTTTCAATCACCGCGTTAATCTCGCTTAAGCACTCTGTGAATTCTAAGAAATTCTCACTACAATCAGTTGGCATGTACACTGAAAACACCATGAATGACCGATCACTGAGCGTTATTTTAACAGCTGCTAGACGCACACTACTGCAGGTGATCACTGTCACAGCAGGGAACGCACTTTTTCGCCAGAGGAGGGCAACCCCACCGTATGGTCGCCCCCGCAGCACACCGACCGAGGTATCCACTGCCGAAGTGCCCGTGTAGGTAAAGTTGTCATCTATAGTACCCAGAAAAGACAGGTCATGTGGCAGCAGCCATGTCTCCTGCAGCGCTATCAAATCGACTTCTCGACAAAGTTGTCGTATGCAGTCCACTGACCTGACAACATTTTTACAATTAAATGTTATTATTTTGGTTGTTGTCATGTTGAGTTGTTAGTTTTAACTCATTAACCCGTAAGTCCGTTTTGTTTCTAAATTCAACAAAACGTCGGTATGCAATTCCAACAGGCCAAAAGTCGGCATCCATAAATACATCTATCTTTTCTTTCGGCACAAAAATTTTGAAGGAATTGTATCCTTTTTCCAAGGTCATCTTCATCTTTTCAACAGTGACATTTATGTTCGACTTACTAGTTACATAATTAGTGATGTCACACACGGACACATCCTTCGCCACATTATAAATATAAATCGGTACCTTTATTTCGGCAGCCTTGAAGTTCATATTTATTTCAGCCACAGATTTCCCCCTGTTACTTGCAAAACGGTTTCTATGTCTTCGCCTTTGTACCGTAATCCAGTCATCATTCTGTTTCTCACGCTTCCATTCACCATCCTTCACTATGTCCGCCATAGATTTGTTATCGTTCGTCGTAGCAGGTTTGCCGAGCGCATTATCAGTATGTCTCGAGTTACCGGTTGACGGGCGCGCAATCAGCTGAGTTGGGTGACTCATCGTATCGCTCGTCGAGCGCATAAGCTCGGAGACATCGCCTTTCGAGTGAACAGGATTATGACACCTGTCGTGTTTAGAGTAAGGTTGAATTTCACACGTTGTTGGGGTATCTACAACAGTTTGAATAGTCGGCGACCGTTGCGTGTATGTTGGTCTTGAAACAGAAGTACCCTCAGATGGAAGTTTATTCGCCACAATTTCGCAATATACTGTTTCTGGGGAAGATAATATGAGACTCTGATTGCTCACTCTTACATCTTCCAAGTGAGATCCCAGAGGATCATCGGCATCCTCAAAACTCTCCATTTGACACGCTCCACGTCGAGTATTTATATTACATTCATACGAGCTGATTGGCGAAGTATGCTTCAGTAATTCTATCTCACATTTTAAGACATCTAACTGTTACACATAATACACTACTATACTGACATATAATACACTAATAAATAAAATAGTTACAAGGTATGCCTCCAGACGACTTTTGTTTTTAGTTTCAAAAGGTGATTAACGGTAAACTAAAAAAAGTGACTTTAAAGAAAAATTATAGGTGTATGTATCTCACCTTCGGTTTGCCGACGACATAGTGGTCATGGCTGAGACCATGGAGAGCCTCAATACAATGCTCGATGACCTCAGTAGAGCTTCCGAAAGAGTGGGTCTTAAAATGAACATGGACAAAACCAAGGTGATGTTGAATGCCCATGTTACACCCACTCCTATCAAGGTTGGAGACTCTACACTCGAAGTTGTGGACGACTATGTCTACCTGGGACAAACGATCCAGTTGGGTAGGGCCAACTTCGAGAGAGAGATCAACCGTCGAATCCGACTCGGCTGGGCAGCGTTCGGGAAGTTGCGCGGTGTCTTCTCGTCCAACTTACCACAGTATCTCAAGACAAAAGTCTATGGTGTGCGTTTCGACGGCGCGGCCACGGCGTTTTTTTTTTAAAAAAAACTATGCCAAGATTATGTAAAAATTTGTAGAAGATGATTCCCAAAACCATAAATTTGTCAAAGTTATGGTTAAAAAGTTTTAAGGGTTTGAACGTGGCCGCGCTATTGAAACGCGGCGAACCGCGCGGCCACGGAGATCTTTAAAACTAAGCGTTGCAGAGACCTGAAATTTGAGTACATAACAGAATGAATTTGTAAAAATATAGAAAAAAATCCTAGGTATATATTTTAGGAGCTGTAACACTAAAACTCCATGGCCGCGCCATTGAAACGGTTAAAAACACGTTATCGTCGATATCTCCGTGAAAAAGCATCGCAGACGTCTAAATTTTTTTGTAAAACCTAGATTTGAATTTGTCAAAACATGTAAAAATACAAAAATAAATCCCAGGTTTATATTTCATGAGCTGTAAGACCAAAACCGACAACAAGACAACTTGTGTCTGAAATCGAGACTACTCTCACAGGAGTGTCCGATTGGGGAAGACTAAACCTAGTCCAATTCAACCCCACTAAGACACAAGTTTGTGCATTCACCGCTAAGAAAACCCCATTCATTGTAGCGCCACAATTCCTGAACACACCACTCACCATCTCCTCGAGTATAGGGATCCTTGGTGTCGATATCTCCAGTGACGTCCAGTACCGTAATCACCTCGAAGACAAGGTCAAGTTGGCATCTAAGAAACTTGGAGTGCTCAACAGGGCGAAGCAGTACTTCACTGCGGGGCAAAGACTTATTCTTTATAAGTCACAAGTCCGGCCCCACATGGAGTACTGCTGTCACCTTTTTGCCGGAGCACCTGCATACCAGCTTGACCCCTTCGAGTCGGTGCAAAGACGTGCGCTGCGGATAGTCGACGATCCCATACTTTTAGGCGGTGTGGAGCCGCTTAGCCTGAGGAGAGATTTCGCCTCACTGTGCGTCTTCTACCGCCTATATAATGGTATGTGTTCAGATGAATTGTTCGACATGATGCCCACGGCCACTTTTTATCATCGCACCGCTCGCCACAGGCAGGGAATTCATCCTCACACATTGCATCCGCCTGCAGTGCGCACTGTAAGGTTTGAAAGAAATTTTATTCCGCGCACGCTTAGGCTGTGGAATGATCTCCCTGCCGTGGTTTTCCCTAGCGACTACAATATGGGGTTCTTCAAGAAGGGCATTAGAAGGTTTTTGCGGGGTCGGCAGCGCGAGTGTGATGCCCCTGGTGTTGCACGCGTCCCTAGGCCACGGTGACCGCTTCCCATCAGGTGGGCCGTGTGCTTGTCTGCCACCTAAATGGTATAAAAAAATAAATAAAAAAAAACCCTATGGCCGCGCCATTGAAACGGTGAAAAACACGTTATCGCCGATATCTCGCTGAAAAAGCATCGCAGAGGTCTGAAGTTTTTTGTAAAACCTAGATTTGAATTTGTCAAATTATGCAAAAATACACAAAAAATTCCTAGGTTAATATTTCAGGAGCTGTAGTACGATATCGCGTAGAAACAAGTTGTGGTTATCTATCGAAGAAATAATGTATTAGCGAGATCTTTTTTTGTAAACAACACCTATTAATATGTAGAATTACCGATAATAGGCAAAAATGTTTTTTTTTTCATAATTTTTAAACCTTCAATACGTTTTGAATGTTCCGATAGGGTGACCATGACTTATTGTTTACAGAAAACTTTCCCCCTGCAAGTATTAGACATTATATCTCAAGGATTCTAAATGAAACGATAACCTACTGCGATATTCCATTTTTTGTGTATTTTTGCATAATTTGACAAATTCAAATCTAGGTTTTACAAAAAACTTCAGACCTCTGCGATGCTTTTTCAGCGAGATATCGGTGATATCGTGTTTTTCACCGTTTCAATGGCGCGGCCATGGCGTTTTAGTGTTACAGCTCCTAAAATATATACCTAGGTTTTTTTTCTATATTTTTACAATTTTTTTACAAATTCATTCTGTTATGTACTCAAATTTCAGGTCTCTGCAACGCTTAGTTTTAAAGATCTCCGTGGCCGCGCGGTTCGCTGCGTTTCAATGGCGCGGCCACGTTCAAACCCTTAAAACTTTTTAACCATAACTTTGACATATTTATGGTTTTGGGAATCATCTTCTACAAGTTTTTTTTAAAAAAAACGCCGTGGCCGCGCCGTCGAAACGCACACAGTCTTTGACCAGTGTGTGTTGCCAGTGATGACATATGGCTCTGAGACGTGGTCGCTTACAATGGGCCTCATCAGAAAGCTCACATTCACTCAAAGGGCAATGGAGAGGGCTATGCTCGCGTTTCCTTGCGTGATCGAATCCGAAATGTAAAGATCCGTAAGAGAACCAATGTTACCGACATAGCTCGAAGAATTGCCAAACTTAATTGGCAGTGGGCAGGGCACTTTGCACGCAGAACGGATGGCCGATGGGGCAGAAAGGTTCTGGAGTGGCGACCGCGAACCGGAAGACGTTGCGTTGGAAGGCTTTTACTTAAAATACAACCGACTTCCAAATAAAAACACTACAAAGTGAAAAATAACCTCAATTGCCGAAATG
This sequence comes from Orthosia gothica, assembly GCA_949775005.1. Classification (NCBI taxonomy): domain Eukaryota; kingdom Metazoa; phylum Arthropoda; class Insecta; order Lepidoptera; family Noctuidae; genus Orthosia; species Orthosia gothica. The sequence continues at coordinate 104,843 of CATKRY010000281.1, read as the reverse complement.
GGTGTTCCGGTTTCTTTTTTTCACACCGACTTCCGAAATTGATGTTATTTTTCACTTCGTAGTATTTTTATTTTTCACTTTCTAGTGTTTTTATTTGGAAGTCGGTTTTATTTTAAGTGCAAAAAAATATTTTACTTTTTTTATTTTTGTACAAACTAGGCAAATTCTATAGTAAGGTACCTACAATGCCCAAAGAATAGATAACCCGAATAAAGACGAATAAAACTTGAACTTATCCGGTGTAATGAGTGTGTACCAAAGTTTACTGTACACATCTGAGTAGGTTACCCTTTAGAGAGTACCGGCGCGGCGTGATGATACGTTATAAAAAAAATACATTACAAGCCCACCAAACTGCGAGGCAGTTCATCGGTGGTCTTAGCGAAAGAAAAGAAAAGAAATGGTGTAAGCAATAAACTGAGTTCTGTTTTATATTTCCGAAGTTCTTCATCAGATCTTCACCAAATTTAAATGGGACCAATTCGGGAACGTACTCTTTCAAACAAAATTATTTTTTTAAATCAGTCTGTATTTGACAGAGCAGAAATCGGTGACAAGTTGTTTTTTTTTTTTAGAAATTGACTCACACACTGTTCCGTTGTTGTTGAATTAGGTATTTTACCTATGTTTGTAATATTTGTAAGTATGTGAGAACCATGTTCCTACTGATCAAATTAATTAATTTTCCTGTTAATGCTTTTTAATACTTTATACCTGTACGTAGTATAGTGTGTAGAGCTATTCTGGGTGCATCGTCCTCACATATATTAATGTATGTACTTATGTAAATATTGTATAACACCTATTATTTAAAAAAAAACTTAATTAAAAAAATCAAAAAACCCGACTGCTTCAAAAGCGAACTAAAAAGTCGTAAACAAGGAAAAAATCATGCTGTGCAGGCGGAGGATACACCAGATTTTGGTCAGCCAGCCCGCGAATATGTATCCTCCGACTGCACAGCATGATTTTTTCCTTGTTTACGACTTTTTAGTTCGCTTTTGAAGCAGTCGGGTTTTTTGATTTTTTTAATTAAGTTTTTTTATTTATAACTTTTTAGTTAGTTTTTTCGAATTAGGTACATTTAAACATATAAGTGTTATATATTTTTGAAATCACCTCTTAAAACCCTTCATTTTGATACCCCACACGGTGGGTTTGGAAGAAAAAAAAAATTTGGGCCCCCACAATATGGCACCCAAAATCCACCATTTTTCTATTATCCAATTTTAATGTAGCCTATGACACTCGCAGGGTTAAGACGCATCGATTGACGTACGAATCATCAAAATCGGCCAACGCGTTTGGTCTCTGGAACGCCACATAGGAACAAACATACATACATACATACATACATACATACATACATACATACATACATACATACATACATAGACTGATAAACACATTACCCTCCTTCGGCAGTCGGGTAAAAAGAGTAAGTATGGAGTAGAATAATTTTTTATTACTTGTAAATTTTAATTTTAATTTATGTGACGTTCAAAAGTGCCGTTTATTGGCGTAATTGAATAAATATATTTGACTTTGACTTTGACAAAAACTTAACAAGAGCGTAACACTTTGATGATTAAATTATTCAATTTTCTCAAAAGCAACCATTAAAAAAAACAATATTCTTAATGGATCACCTCGATTCACAAATATTAATCCCCTACTAACAAATCACACGCTTACCCCTAATTCCAGTTAATCCTAATTCCGTATCGTATATCATGTACCCCTATAAATCATGCATCCAATTCCCGGCGGTCCAAGAGCGTTTAATTTCAGGAAATTAAAAAAAGAATGTGGGCCCATAATTTGTCGCGGCATCGTAAACTTGTCATCTTAACTAGTATGATGAATGGGATGTTCTTCCTCGGATGGAATGAAAGCTATAAGTTTAAAATAAATTATTCTTTAAAAAAAACTTTTTATTAACAAGATTTTCATTTTTCTCTCAGGAAATCCTTTCATTAGATACCCATATCATGGAAGAACATGAAAATAATTGGTTGGCCATCTTTTTTTTTTATTATTTTTGTTCGCCCTTCTCGGGCAGGCTAAGGTCTTGGACCATACCGCCTCGTCTTCAGTGCAATTTTAACATTCTTTAATATGCATTAGAATACGGGTGTAACAGATTCTAATGGTTTTTGGAGTATTTGGCAGCAAATTGTATCGAGTCAGACTTCCCAGTAAGCTTTGCGGAGGTAGTCAATACTACAATAAAATTCTCCGCTCCACTATCCTGAGATCGCTTCTGTCAATGATTTCACATATTGTCCAGTTGCGTAGACAGTTGAGACACAAAACTACACCAATTTTATATCACAATATCCACTAGGAATCAATTTGCAAATAATATTAACAGCCGCTGAACTTCACTCGAAAAAATCCCGCCAAAAACTTGGTTGGCCATCTTTGAGAGTACGCCATATTGGATAGAGTGCGCGCAAGATAAGTCTGCGAGCGACCAAAATCTGAACTACCGTTTCTCATCAATTGTTAAGAGAGTGTGTTGTATTCCGTGTTTTTATTAGTTTCCGAAGTAAATAATCGCCATCATTATGCTAAAAGTAATTATAAGTGCTGGCAGAGATGTTTTCTTGAAGTGAACAAGACAACGGTACCGTTTTACAAAGATAGAGCCCGCGTTGCTTATTTGACAGTTAACTTTTAGGGATACCATTATACTAAAATTGCCCTAAATTTTCGTTTACCGGTGCCTGACAGAATTGGTTTTTGGGTGGTACATAAATATACCAGCGGGACAGGACCGGCATCGTGTAATATAATGCATCATTTTTATTTTGTTTTAGGCGTTTCTGAACGCACCGTCACCCAAATAACTCAAGATGTGGCAGCAGCATCTTTAAAAATTATTGAAGAAGAAATTAAAAAGTATTTAATTTTAATTAGACGGTATTAGCCACTGTAGGACCATTGTTAGACCAAACATAACAGAAGGTACTAAGTATTCAATAAAAGATTTACAATAATTTCATGAAGCTTTTTATATCATATTCTATGCAAGTAGAAAAATCTAGTATAATTATTATGATTAATTTAAATTACTTTGAGTTTCGAGTAATGAAAAATAACTATTGATTACATGAAGGAAAAAATATCAGTTATGCTGGCAACATTAAGCACGCCACCCGTCGCGCGCAGACTTATCTTGCACGCACTCTAATTTATATAGAATGATGACACTTTGCCAACCGTGCATTGTCGTCCAAACGTGCATAATTTCAGCTAGCGGTTGCGGATAACTGTTATAAAATATAGTTGCAATATTTTACTTCAACCACAACTTGTTTCTACGCGATATCGTACTACAGCTCCTGAAATATTAACCTAGGAATTTTTTGTGTATTTTTGCATAATTTGACAAATTCAAATCTAGGTTTTACAAAAAACTTCAGACCTCTGCGATGCTTTTTCAGCGAGATATCGGCGATATCGTGTTTTTCACCGTTTCAATGGCGCGGCCATGGCGTTTTAGTGTTACAGCTCCTAAAATATATACCTAGGATTTTTTTCTATATTTTTACAATTTTTTTACAAATTCATTCTGTTATGTACTCAAATTTCAGGTCTCTGCAACGCTTAGTTTTAAAGATCTCCGTGGCCGCGCGGTTCGCTGCGTTTCAATGGCGCGGCCACGTTCAAACCCTTAAAACTTTTTAACCATAACTTTGACATATTTATGGTTTTGGGAATCATCTTCTACAAGTTTTTTTTAAAAAAAACGCCGTGGCCGCGCCGTCGAAACGCACACAGTCTTTGACCAGTGTGTGTTGCCAGTGATGACATATGGCTCTGAGACGTGGTCGCTTACAATGGGCCTCATCAGAAAGCTCACATTCACTCAAAGGGCAATGGAGAGGGCTATACTCGCGTTTCCTTGCGTGATCGAATCCGAAATGTAAAGATCCGTAAGAGAACCAATTTTACCGACATAGCTCGAAGAATTGCCAAACTTAATTGGCAGTGGGCAGGGCACTTTGCACGCAGAACGGATGGCCGATGGGGCAAAAAGGTTCTGGAGTGGCGACCGCGAACCGGAAGACGTTGCGTTGGAAGGCTTTTACTTAAAATACAACCGACTTCCAAATAAAAACACTACAAAGTGAAAAATAACCTCAATTGCCGAAATGGGTGTTCCGGTTTCTTTTTTTCACACCGACTTCCGAAATTGATGTTATTTTTCACTTCGTAGTATTTTTATTTTTCACTTTCTAGTGTTTTTATTTGGAAGTCGGTTTTATTTTAAGTGCAAAAAAATATTTTACTTTTTTTTATTTTTGTACAAACTAGGCAAATTCTATAGTAAGGTACCTACAATGCCCAAAGAATAGATAACCCGAATAAAGACGAATAAAACTTGAACTTATCCGGTGTAATGAGTGTGTACCAAAGTTTACTGTACACATCTGAGTAGGTTACCCTTTAGAGAGTACCGGCGCGGCGTGATGATACGTTATAAAAAAAATACATTACAAGCCCACCAAACTGCGAGGCAGTTCATCGGTGGTCTTAGCGAAAGAAAAGAAAAGAAATGGTGTAAGCAATAAACTGAGTTCTGTTTTATATTTCCGAAGTTCTTCATCAGATCTTCACCAAATTTAAATGGGACCAATTCGGGAACGTACTCTTTCAAACAAAATTATTTTTTTAAATCAGTCTGTATTTGACAGAGCAGAAATCGGTGACAAGTTGTTTTTTTTTTTTTTTTGAAATTGACTCACACACTGTTCCGTTGTTGTTGAATTAGGTATTTTACCTATGTTTGTAATATTTGTAAGTATGTGAGAACCATGTTCCTACTGATCAAATTAATTAATTTTCCTGTTAATGCTTTTTAATACTTTATACCTGTACGTAGTATAGTGTGTAGAGCTATTCTGGGTGCATCGTCCTCACATATATTAATGTATGTACTTATGTAAATATTGTATAACACCTATTATTTTAAAAAGAGTAAGTATGGAGTAGAATAATTTTTTATTACTTGTAAATTTTAATTTTAATTTATGTGACGTTCAAAAGTGCCGTTTATTGGCGTAATTGAATAAATATATTTGACTTTGACTTTGACAAAAACTTAACAAGAGCGTAACACTTTGATGATTAAATTATTCAATTTTCTCAAAAGCAACCATTAAAAAAAACAATATTCTTAATGGATCACCTCGATTCACAAATATTAATCCCCTACTAACAAATCACACGCTTACCCCTAATTCCAGTTAATCCTAATTCCGTATCGTATATCATGTACCCCTATAAATCATGCATCCAATTCCCGGCGGTCCAAGAGCGTTTAATTTCAGGAAATTAAAAAAAGAATGTGGGCCCATAATTTGTCGCGGCATCGTAAACTTGTCATCTTAACTAGTATGATGAATGGGATGTTCTTCCTCGGATGGAATGGAAGCTATAAGTTTAAAATAAATTATTCTTTAAAAAAAACTTTTTATTAACAAGATTTTCATTTTTCTCTCAGGAAATCCTTTCATTAGATACCCATATCATGGAAGAACATGAAAATAATTGGTTGGCCATCTTTTTTTTTATTATTTTTGTTCGCCCTTCTCGGGCAGGCTAAGGTCTTGGACCATACCGCCTCGTCTTCAGTGCAATTTTAACATTCTTTAATATGCATTAGAATACGGGTGTAACAGATTCTAATGGTTTTTGGAGTATTTGGCAGCAAATTGTATCGAGTCAGACTTCCCAGTAAGCTTTGCGGAGGTAGTCAATACTACAATAAAATTCTCCGCTCCACTATCCTGAGATCGCTTCTGTCAATGATTTCACATATTGTCCAGTTGCGTAGACAGTTGAGACACAAAACTACACCAATTTTATATCACAATATCCACTAGGAATCAATTTGCAAATAATATTAACAGCCGCTGAACTTCACTCGAAAAAATCCCGCCAAAAACTTGGTTGGCCATCTTTGAGAGTAAGCCATATTGGATAGAGTGCGCGCAAGATAAGTCTGCGAGCGACCAAAATCTGAACTACCGTTTCTCATCAATTGTTAAGAGAGTGTGTTGTATTCCGTGTTTTTATTAGTTTCCGAAGTAAATAATCGCCATCATTATGCTAAAAGTAATTATAAGTGCTGGCAGAGATGTTTTCTTGAAGTGAACAAGACAACGGTACCGTTTTACAAAGATAGAGCCCGCGTTGCTTATTTGACAGGTAACTTTTAGGGATACCATTATACTAAAATTGCCCTAAATTTTCGTTTACCCGGTGCCTGACAGAATTGGTTTTTGGGTGGTACATAAATATACCAGCGGGACAGGACCGGCATCGTGTAATATAATGCATCATTTTTATTTTGTTTTAGGCGTTTCTGAACGCACCGTCACCCAAATAACTCAAGATGTGGCAGCAGCATCTTTAAAAATTATTGAAGAAGAAATTAAAAAGTATTTAATTTTAATTAGACGGTATTAGCCACTGTAGGACCATTGTTAGACCAAACATAACAGAAGGTACTAAGTATTCAATAAAAGATTTACAATAATTTCATGAAGCTTTTTATATCATATTCTATGCAAGTAGAAAAATCTAGTATAATTATTATGATTAATTTAAATTACTTTGAGTTTCGAGTAATGAAAAATAACTATTGATTACATGAAGGAAAAAATATCAGTTATGCTGGCAACATTAAGCACGCCACCCGTCGCGCGCAGACTTATCTTGCACGCACTCTAATTTATATAGAATGATGACACTTTGCCAACCGTGCATTGTCGTCCAAACGTGCATAATTTCAGCTAGCGGTTGCGGATAACTGTTATAAAATATAGTTGCAATATTTTACATATACGTACTAACTAACAAGGCAAGTTAAATACGAGTAAAAGCTTATGAAGCAGATTCAATTGCAATTGGGTTATCTTGTAGAGTTTTATCCAGTTGAGAACAGTAACAAGAATTCCTAACTAATTTTCTAGCGGTAACGACTAGTTGGAAGATACTACTACAACCGTAATGTTACTTTTCCATTACCGAGTGGGTTGTACAAACACGATTGTACAAGAATTTAAAGAAACCTCTCTGATTTTCCGTATGTGTGGAATATGTGATTGTTTTGTACACGTTACTATCTATTATACTCCTATAATATTTCAGATGCATCTGATTCTAATGAAATTTTGAAACAGCGGTAAGAAATAGAAAATAACAGCGAATAGATTACTTTAATTTTAACATTTCGTTAATTTTAACATTATGTTAAAATTAACGAAGTACTCGGCATATAGCGTAAAATAAAAAAGGTAGGTAAAGGTGCTACACTTCATCAGTCTAGACCTTTCAAGCTTGGTTTTTTACTCAATGGGCCTCTAACCATGCGGTGATCGCTTTCTGTTTTCAGAAAATTGATTACAGAGACATCATTGAACATTTGAGAACCAAAGTTACCAACATAGCCCGAAGAATTGTGAAATTTAAGTTGTATAATGGGCATTCCTCGCAGAACGGATCGATATGGGCTGAAAAGTTCTGTAGTGGCGACCGCCAAATGGAAGATGCTGCTTTGGAAGTCCTCCCCCTAGGTGGACAGATGACCTGGTAAAGGTTGTGGAAATCTGCTGGATGCGAGACGCACGGGATCGGTCAATGTGGCGACGCTTGGGGTTCAGCAGAGGACGTCTTTCAGCTGAAATGATGGTGATGTTGACTTAATATATGAAATCCGCCATTTTGTACCGGCAGCCATCTTAGATTTGGAGTATTACATTGTAATAGTCAAACCCTTTCAATTCATATCCATATTGAAGGAGTTATGAAAAAAATATGTAATGGGCCATTTTTTGGGTTTTGGTTTTGTTTATTTGATACCCATATTGAAGAGGTTGTAAAAAACATGTGTTCTGTCATTTTGTGGTGGTGGTCATCTTGGATTTACAATGATACTGGGTACTATATATTCAATTTTGGGTCAGAGCCCATTCGTCCCCTAAAATTCGTCACCCAGCATAAAAGTTGTAGATTCGGCCCCTATATAGGTGCCCATTGGTCTCCTGGTAGGGGACCAATTAATATTTTAATAAAAAATATTATTTTTAAGGTACCCATTCGTCCCCTCTAATATATATACAATATAAGTTAAAGATTCGGCACCTATTCAGGTGCCTTTTGGTCCCCTGAGATAAAATTAGCTATATTTTACATAAGAAACGGTTAACATAGTACACTTGTGAACAGTTTATTAACGGAATTAATTTAATAAATCATAACAGATCATTGAAAAAAGAGACTAACCTTGTAGAAAGTTGGCATTCCAAAATTAATCGTAAAATTAATGGTAGAAATAAACCAAATATTTTGCAATGTTTAGACACTCTACATAAAGAAGCGAATTTATCAAAAAATAAAATGGATCAGGTGCAAAGAGGTGTCCAAACAAATAATCGGACTCCTGAATCGATTGAAAATGAAGCGAGAATAAATCGCATAATTAGCCAATTTTTTGAAAATCAGATTTCACTAGGCCACTCCATGGAAAAGCTTTGCATATATTATTAATTTAAAATGAAAAAACAAATATAAAAGAGAGATTAGTTTTATACTAAAATAATGTTGATTTGTTTAATCTTCAATAATTATTGTGATTTTAGTCATTTTTTGTTATTGTAGTTATAGTTTGCTAGATTTAAGCTATTATGATTTTGCATGTAGTTGGTAAATATACAAAAAATACGTTGATTTTAGCAAATTTTTATGTAGGTACTTCTAGTTACAATTTATTAGATTTAAGTTATTACGATTTTGCATGTAGTTGGTTAATATACAAAAAAAATATATGTTGATTTATCTAGTCTTCAATAATTACTGTGATTTTAGTATTTTTTTTTGTACTGTTATAATTTTTTAGATTTAAGTTATTATGATTTTGCATGTATGTACTTGGTAAATATACAAAAAAATAAGAAGTGATTATTTACTGTTGATATGTGTTCTATTTTTTTTGCATATTTTATATTTAATGTTGATTTATATGATGGTCAATCAAGGCTGATTTTTGTAAAATAGTTGTATTTTGTTAGTTTCTAGGACATTGTGATTTTGTATGTGTTAATCTTATTTGAAATAAACATGATATCTACCGAATTACTATATTTTTTATTTTAGCCTTTTCTGCGCGACCGTACTAGGACTACCAAGCTGCAGTATACACATATACATGTACTTATATTAGAAGAATGAATAAAAATAAATATTCTTCAGGGGACGAATGGGCGCCTCAAAAGTTCCAGGGGACGAGTGGGCACAGGGTGCGAATCTTAGGGGACGAATGGGCTCTGACCCTCAATTTTATCGTCATCAAAACTAAAACTGTATACCAAATATCATAAGGGGTCAAATAGCAATTACTAAATTTGACTCAAACAAAAAAACAGGGCAAGCTAAATAAAACGTTTATAAACCTCCCACATGGTGGACTGATGACCCGATGAAGGCCGCGGGAATCCGCTGGATACAAGAAATAGGACAGGTCGATGTGGCGTCGCGCAAGAGTAGGCCTTTTCAACCCCCGGCGGAAAAAGAGAGTTGTTAATAGTTTGACGTGTGCTGCTGTGCATCTGTGTAACTGGGTATTTGTCTGTGGCATCATAGCTCCTAAACGGATAAACCGTCGGTGCTCCGTAGACCAATTGAAATTTGACCAATTGGTCTACCGATTTTGATTTTCTATTTTTTTTTAAAGTGACTGTCGAAGGTGTTCTTAGCTATGTCTGATGCAAATTGGTTCAGCCGTTCAAAAGATACATACATTTTACTCTTTGAATCTGGTTTTTCACAAGACATCTTGTCATAATTACTTGTTTCGATATATTGTCTATCGAAGCGTGTCTTCTTTTAGGAAGGAATATAATTGTTGTTTATAAAGCATGACATAATTATTATTTTTTGTACTTTTAGAAGTTTTTGAGTCCTCCGAATCAAAAACCTCTAAAAAATATTATTATGAAAAATAAAATTAAACCCTGACTCAAAAACCTGTAAAAATTCGAAAATAAGCCTCGTACTCGTGACGAGGGACCGCTAAGTATATAAAATAACCTAAATAATACATACCTAACTTTGGAGGTCCCCCGACGCCAATACAAGGCTATTTTTTTTACTTTTTAGAGGTTTTTGAGTCGGGGTTTAATTTTTTTGTAACAAATAGAAACACAGAACACAGCCCTACTAATTCCAGCCTGATTAAAAATCCTTAGTTATAGTTATCTCAAGAAAGAACAATATCTATTAATTAATTGTCAGGCCACGAAGAAAAGTTATGATTTAAAACAGTTGCATATCACCACAAATTCAATAACAAGATCATTAAAGCCAACTTAGCCAAAAAACACGCATCACCAAAATGGATGTCACCTAATTATAAATGTCTATTTCAGTTACTCCACAGTTTTTCTGTGTGTGATCCTCTGACTATTAATGAGCCAGACTGTGTGTGTGTGTGATTCGTTTCCCTTCCTGTCAATTAACTACTACCACAAAGTACGTAAGCGTTCGGCGCGCTACTTCCGAGTAAAAAGAGTTTCAATTTTATTTTTAACTTAGTCGATACACAAAAGCATGCAATGGCCTCCTATAATTGAAGGAGTTCCTACTCATGATTTGATTTTTTTAATCATTCTCTTTTTTTTGTATATTTAACCGACTCCGCAAAAAGGAAAAGGTTATCAATTCATTTTTTTTATGTGTGTCCTCAGAACTTATTATTGCGTTAACCGATTTCGATTCATCAAGATCTGATGAAGAACATCGGAGTTAGACATCAGAACTATTCAATAAATGACGGCAAATCACTCGGGATAGCTGCAATCGCATGTCTGTTTATTGTTTACACCATTTCATAACATAACATCACACTGGTACGCTCTAAAGGGGTACGCAGGTGTGAACAGTTCACCCTTGTATACTCTCATTCCACAGTTTTGTTTAAGTTTCATGTTATTGGGTCAATCTATTCTGGGTTCACTTAGGGCATTAAAGGTAGCTAGCCTTTAGAACTGGTCCATTATGTACCACAACTAAAAAGTGAAAAATAAAAACTCTTTTTACAAAAATTACAACCGACTTCCAAACAAAAACACTACAAAGTGAAAAATTGCTTCAATTTCGGTAGTCGCTGTCAAAAATCGAAAACAGGAACACCTACTTCCGAAATTTAAGTTATTTTTCTCTTTGTAGTGTTTTTGTTTGGAAGTCGGTTGTAATTTTTGTAAAAATGTTGTTTTGCGTTGAAGGTCGTAAATAAATAAATAAATTAGCCAGTCTGTGTGTTTGTGTGATTCGTGACTCTTCCTTCCAATTAGCTAGTGGAAACGTCGACAGTCGTGAAATATGGCTAGTTTGTATGGAGAATTATTTTAAAGTGGGCTTCCATGTTTATTATGACGTTTAGATGGGTTTATTTAGTTTACGGCGAATTAGAACATTAGGAATGGATATTTTGATTAAAACTGCCGTCACTGATGTTACAAATGAAGCGTCGCGGTTAAAATTTACATTCCAGTTGTTAAATCAGAGGTGAAGTTATTTGTGACAAAACAAAGCACATTGCATAGGTGTTTTTTTTATTATGGACATCTCGCAGTTCGATCAAAGTGATTGGCTACACCGGGCGACCCTGTGGAGACTAAACTGGAACCTCCAGCCAGGCACAAAGCTAAACCTAAGGCAGGGACGTGGACACTTTTGTGTCTTGTGTCAGATACAAGCTACCGATGAATATTTGATTTCTATAGAACCAGCTTTGTGTGTCCAGTTGCTTCCACTTCATGACGATCAAAAAGTTTTCGGTGTCGGGTAACTGAAAACTAAAAGTGTCTACGTTTGCGTAGCGCCTAAGCGACCACGCTTAGGGCTAACCCCTGTGAGGTCGAACCTCGGCTCAGAGCGTCGCGTCGCTGCGGGGAACCTTAGGGCTAGATCTTGATTAAAGCATAGGTGACTAATGACGATCCATTATATACTCCTTCGTGCATCGGAAAGCACGCTAAGCAGTTGGTCCAGGTTGACATTTGTAGAACTTTGACAGTCGTTAGCGGGTTGTCAGAATCCAGGAAATCTGCAAGTGTCTTGCCAAGGAAATTCCTGTTACCCAGTTACTGAGCTGTTGAATGCAGATAGGCAGTTGCTCCATGTAAAATACTAGTTTCCACCTGCATCTGGTAAGACTGGAAGCTGAACCCAAAATAGTTGGGGATAAGTAAGGTAGACTGTTAACTGTCAAAAAATCTTCTGTAGCTATTGTAAGCCTGATAGAAGATTTTGGAAGGCTAAAAGCTTAAATCCTTTTATACCCATTTAAAAAAAAATTGGTTGTCTGTTCGATATGTACAGTCAAGGGTCAAAAGTGCAGTCATCCTCTCCCAAAACTCAAATGGTTTAATTCAATGGTTTTTTGTAGAAGAAGTTAAATTATCCACAACTGATTTATTAAGTTGTATAGAAATTAAAGTAAAGATTATTCCTACTAACCGCGAAAAGTTGAAAGTCTGCTGCCTACAAAAAAATGCCTTTTCTGTTTTGGTAGAGTGTGACTGCACTTTTTAACCGACTTACCAAAGAAAAAAACACAAGAAGTCGAACATAGAACCTCCTCCAGGTTCTATGTTCGACTTCTTGTGTTTTTTATTTTTTTTATTTATGTTCACCGATATCTCCGTCAATTGAGAACCGATTTTGTAAATTATTTTTTTGTTTGAAAGAGTATGTTCCGAAATTGATCCCATTTTAGTTTGGTGAAGATCTGATGAAGAACTTCGAAGATATACAACAGAACTCTTCAATAAATAACGGCAAATCATTCGGGATTGATGCAATCCCATGTCTGTTTATTGTTTATACCATTTCATAAAATAACATCACGCCAGTACGCTCTAAAAGGGTACGCAGATCTCTCATTTCACCGGTTATGTTCATGTTTCATGTTATTCGGGTAATCTATTCTGGCGTTATAGGTGCCTATTTTAGGTAGGTACAACTAAAAAGGGAAAAATCAGTCTTTCTAGCACAAAAATACTATCGACTTTCAAATAAAAAACTACAAAGTGAAAAATAATTTTATTTTTGGAAGTCGGTGTCCATATCGCAAAAAAATGGGAAAAAGCAAGACACCGACTTCCAAAAATAAAGTAATTTTTCACTTTGTAGTTTTTTATTTGGAAGTCGGTAGTATTTTTGTGCTTAAAAGTTTTTTTATGACCCTAGTACGTAGGTAATATTGTTGGAATTGAACAACATACACATAATGTAACTCTATGTGGGTTTCTACTAAACATGTGTGCCAAATTTCGTAGGTGTATGTATGTTTGTCCACGCATTTCGCCGAAACTAATAATCCGATCGTGATGATTCTTTTTATTGGATTAAGTATCTGTCAACTTAAAATAGTGCAAGTTTCATCAAAATCGTTTCAGCTGTTTTCCTTAGCAAAGGTCCTTAAATAAAGCCTGTTAAAGAAGTCCTTAGCAAAAAACAGCACGAATGTGTAAATTGAGTTATCATGGGTATTACAAAACTACAAAAATGTTCGTTATTAAATTGTCTATCCATTAGTGTTAGTACAAAAAATAATTAATGAAACCTTTACGAGGAGATGCATAATATCAATAATTATTTCTCATTTTTATGTTTTTTTGGCGAAGCTGCTGGCAGAAGCTAGTAATATTATAAATTCGAAAGTAACTCTGTCTGACGGTCTGTAACTTTTTCACACTTAAACCACTCAACTAATTTAGATGAAATATGGTATGGAGATAGTTTGAGACCCTTAGTAAGACATAAGATAGTTTTACCCGAGAAATTAGAAGTTTGTATGGTGAGCTAAAGAAAGGCGGGCCTAAACATTGGTGGCCCTAGCATTTTTTTTAGGTGAAGTGAGATTGAGAGAGTGGCGCCTCTCCAAATACAAAACTTTCGTATTCTTTAATTCCATTCCATCTAGTTGCTTTTCGTGTTTTTTTTTACGTCTCAGTTTGTTATCTTTATCGAATCATGTAGAACAGTTTGAGGTAGGGCTACCAATAGATTGTTTTATTGATTGCTACTGATAGCCAATGACTATTACTTCTACTATATGAAGGATCAGTGGCGGACTATGCTCTTCGAGGGCCCAGAGCAGCGAAGCAAAACGGAAGCACCTGGCCCGTCACAAGATGCAAGACCGAGCGTAGGGAGCACAGTGTAAAGAAAACGCCCCTTGTGCACCCCGTTTTTTATAAAATTTTCATTTGTCAATTGCTTAGCGCCTTTTAGGAGCAAGAAGCGTCAAGCTCATTCCAGCCTCTGTCAATTTTATTGATAGATCTTGCGCCAATCCATCGGCGGAGCCATAAACGAGACCGACGAAAGTGCACTTGTGGTCAAAAATGAAAGGAAATCGTATTTCACACGCTATACAACCGTTTTACGAAAGATTCATGGTAATAGTCAAGTTATGATGGATTTTATTGGTATTTACCTACTCAGTATTATCTAATCACCATACGGAGGAATAAGTAATTCATCAACTCCAACTCAAGAAGCGTCTAGCTCATTCCAGCCTCTGTCAATTTTATTGATTGATCTTGCGTCAATCCATCGGCGGAGCCATAAACGAGACTGACGAAAGTGCACTTGTGGTCAAAAATGAAAGGAAATCGTATTTCACACGCTATACAACCGTTTTACGAAAGATTCATGGTAATAGTCAAGTTATGATGGATTTTATTGGTATTTACCTACTCAGTATTATCTAATCACCATACGGAGGAATAAGTAATTCATCAACTCCAACTCAAGAAGCGTCTAGCTCATTCCAGCCTCTGTCAATTTTATTGATTGATCTTGCGTCAATCCATCGGCGGAGCCATAAACGAGACTGACGAAAGTGCACCTGTGGTCAAAAATTAAAGAAAATCGTATTTAACGATTCATGTCTGGCACCTCGGTCAGTCCTTTCCCACAAAAATCTAAACCAAAACCCTACCAACCAAACCTCCCAACCAATCTTACTATCTTTATGTCTAAGTTGACGTGTTGTAATTGCATAGATGAAAAAATAATAACAGTTTATAGGTATCTTGTTTGACAAAAATAATTAAAACTATTATGTTAAGGCCTTAAAATAAAATAAAACCGGCCAAGTGCGATTCGGACTCACGCACGAAGGGTTCCGTACCAATATCGCAAAAAACGGCAACAAAATCGCTTTTGTTGTATGGGAGACCCACTTAAATATTTATTTTATTTTGTTTTTAGTATTTGTTGCAACACAACTTTTCTTAAATTTCATGAACTTTAAGAAATAGCAAGTACGGAACCCTAAAAAAGAATCATCACCTAATAGAAAGTTCTGAGGTCACATACATAAAATGAAAAAGTTAATTAAAAAAATCAAGGATGCATCTGGTTTTGGTCAGCCAGCTCGCGAATATCTTTCCTCCGAATGCACAGCATGATTTTCTTCTTGTTAACGTCTTTATAGTTCACTTCTTAAACAATCGGGTTTTTTGATTTTTTATATTAACTTTTTCTATTTATAACTTTTTAGTTAACACTAGTCTTAGATTTTTTCGAATATGGTACTTTTAAACACATAAAAGAGTTATATATTTTTGAAATCACCTTTTAAAACCATTTATTTTGATACCCGACACGATGGGTTTGGAAGAAAAAAAAATTGGGCCCCTACAATATGGCCTGACGTAAGAATCATCAATATCGGCCTACGCGTTTCGTCTCTAGAACGCCACATAGGAACAAACATACATACGTACATAGACTGATAAACACTGCTTCAGCAGTGCGTAAAAAAACCGTCGAATTAAGAACCTCCTCCTTTTTAGGGTTCCGTACCCAAGGGTAAAAACGGGACCCTATTACTAAGACTCCGCGGTCCGTCTGTCTGTCTGTCTGTCTGTCACCAGGCTGTATCTCATGAACCGTGATAGCTAGACAGTTGAAATTTTCACAGATGATGTATTTCTGTTGCCGCTATAAAAAAAAAACTAAAAACCGAATAAAATAAATTTTTAAGTGGGGCTCCCATACAACAAACGTGATTTGTTTGCCGTTTTTTGCGATAATGGTACGGAACCCTTCGTGCGTGAGTCCAACTCGCACTTAGCCGGTTTTTTAAATCGGTTTTAAAGCATGCATTTCGCAAATAGAGCGATGATCTCTACATTTCTCCAACATTTCCTCACACGTACCTCAATATCGTCTAAAACTCTGAACATTTAACATGGAACTATTCAGTAACACTCCAGTGTTCAACAGTAATATTGGAAAAGTTAAAACATTCATACTTATTGAGTTTCCTGTCAATAAACGTCATTCAACTGGAGCATGCCTTTTCTCGTGAGTACGCGAACTGGGGCAGTTGCTAGATAGGTTTTACCTATCGCAGATTTGTGAAAATGGGTAGGTTAAGTGTCGAGTTACGAGTATTTAAAGCTTAAGATTTGAATGATGTATTTTATAAAAGTACTATACTCTCTCCATACGCTGCGAGAAAAATTGAAAGGTAAACAAAGCATGAAAAAGGTAAAAAATCGTAAAAAAGTGTCTCCTTTGCTATCACTAAAATCTAAAATAAAAAAGATCATGATAAGATGTTTATTTAATAGAACAGCCAAATACACACCTGTCAAACATTATAACTATTATTTTCTAAACTGTATTTTAAAACAATATAAATATTTTTAAAGTTTAAACAACCAATAGGTATTAATAAAACCAATAGCCGACATTAAAAAGCATCTCGAAAGTCTGGAGTTCGGAAATATTATGATAACATTTTAAAGTGTGCTACCAAACTAAAATTTTTCGTGGTATGGTAGTACTTTTAAATTTAGTCGTTTGGTTGTTTACCTTTTATTTTTTGCCCAGCAAATAGAGTATAGCTATTTGCCCTGGCCTAATCCACAAGAATGCATTTTTCCTGAGGAAATAGTAGTCTAGATGGCTGTCGCCGATAGTGTGATTTTGAAGGATTTTTTTATTCCAAACATAAATTGTAACAAACAATCAAAACGTTTTTATAGTATAAGTTAAGATCGGAGAGATCAGTCGCAAGAATAATCCTTATCACATTTACAATCTGCCCCATCGGGTGATTTCCACGTGGAACTCACCCGATGGGGTCACCAAGAACCAAATCGACCACCTCGCCATTAATTTCAAAAAGTGGTCTTCACTGCTCGATGTCCGCAACCGCAGGGGCGCAGATATTTATAGCGACCACCATCTGGTAGTTGCTGAAGTCCAGCTCAACAGTAGCCCGCGCGGCTGGAGGAGCTGGCAAGATTGGAAGAAGGTTCGAGGTGAACAAACTGCATGACTCAGACACGCATAAAACTTTCCAGCTGGAATTGCGCAATCATTTTTCTGTACTCGATGCTGCTACGGACTCATTATAGGAGGAGTGGAACCGCATCAAAGTAGCCTATACAGAGACCAGCTCCGTCGTTCTAGGGCACAAATTGAGTGCTGAGACCCATACCGACGCCATACGATCAGAACTTAACACGCAAAACCGTCAGAAACGCAAAGAAATCTATCGCAGTACCCGCAAAGATAGGAGACGGTGGGTTGATGGTATTGCTGATCGTGCTCAACAAGCTGCAAACTTCGGTAACTTCAAAGAGTTGTACAAAGCTACCAAAACCTTGGCAGGTTATAGCAAGTCGAAGAAGAAGCCGCTGAAGTCCAAAGATGCTCAGCTCATTGTGACGTCAGAAAGGCAGCTACTTCGCTGGCGTCAGCACTTTGAAGAGCTCTTCCGTTCCACTGCCTCTGTGCCAATCAGCAACGGTGAGTGGTTCTTCACACCATTTCTCGTTTCCTGGGTCTTCCGGATGTTTATTTTTAGCCCTGTTTTGCCGCTTCCTGACGTAGATCGTTCAGCTTTGCTTGCATATCGGCGTGGGTATGACTCAGCAGGCATAGGTCATCGGCGTAATCCAAGACTTCCAAGATGTTGGATAATCCCCACTCTAAGCCGCGGCGCCTGTTATCATCTGCGTGTAATATTTTTATATTACAGGAATATTTCTTCTAAATACTCTACAACAGACAGAATAATTTCGGCGGCACTCCATTGTTGGGCGCACAGTTGGCGCGGTGGTTGAGCGATTGACTGCTGCGCTGCGTGTCGCGGGTTCGATTCCCGCACGGAACAAATATTTGTATGACCTACAGATAGTTGTTCCGGCTCTGGGTGTAGTGTATGTGAGTTTGTATGTTTGTAAACGCACCCACGATACAGGAAGAAATTCCTAGTGTGGGGCAAAGTTTTTACAAAAAAAAAAAAAAAAAAAAAAAAAAAAAAAATGTCCAGTAGACGGGACCAGATACTAGACCACTTCAGCGTATTAAAGGCCTTTTTGAAGTCTACAAAGGTTAGATAAATCTCCCTCGACCATTCTGATGCCTGTCCCAGTATGATATGGAGAGTATTGATCTGGTCCGTACAGGAGCGGTTCGAGCGGAAACCAGCCAGCACCATGCGTAGAAGAGGATTGGCCTTCGACAATCTATCCAGGATGATCTTGCAAAAAAGCTTGGAGGGACTCGAGAGCAACGTTATACCCGTCCAGATAACGCACTGGCTAAGATCACCTTTCTTAGGAACAGTTATAAGAACAAAGATCTTCTTACAACTGTTCCATTGGTCTGGGAGTTCTTCGGCGATCCAGATCTTTTCAATAAACGTCGTCAGGACGTCAACAGCCGTGGGTTAGTCGGCTTGTAGCATTTCCGCAGTTATCAGGACGAGTCCTGGCACTTTGCCTGTCTTCAAAGAGCGGATTGCCTTCGCAACTTCAGAGGCTGACGGTGGTTCCGTGTTAATGTTGAGAAGCCGATGTGGTGGGGAACTGACTTGCAGCGTTTCAGGCGTCAATGATGAAATGAATGTGAATGATGAATGAATGAAATCCGGCGACTGATGAAACACGAAGTTTGCCGAGGCACATTAAGAAAATGTTCGTATTGTACTCAGCTTCGCTTTGTATGAAAATGTAGCTGGGATCGTCCGCTGCAACCCTCGGCCACGCTACGCATCGAAGAGTGTCTAGAACATGGAAACAAATAAACCGCGCAGCTAAAGTGCCAAACGTCTCCGTGCACACCCTAAGTTTCTGTGGATAGTCCATTTTATGGCGATGTAAGGCAGGCTAGGGTTTGATAGTTCGAGTTCCACTTCAAGTAGAAAAACCTATGGGTCAATCAAAAGTCCAGAAAGACAGATTACAAAAAAAAAAAAAAAAAAATTGAATTGAATTTATACAGCCATGAAAGCCTATGATCATTATCATCATTCAGTCGAAAGATATCCTCTACAGAAGATAGGCTTCCCCTGAGTTGTAGCCACATCGACCAGTCCTATGCTTCTCGCATCCAGCGGATTCCCGCGGCCTTTTAAGTCATTGATCCACCTTAGGAGGCCTTCCAGCGCTTCATGTTCCGGTAAACGGTCGCCACTCCAGTACCTGAATGCCTCCAACGCTGAGTCTTCCAGTACGCGGTCGCCACTCCAGAACCTGAAAGCCTATAGTAGGTAATAACTTTTCACCAAGCCATTCATAATAAGCTAAGAGCCTTTTATAATTAATGGCTATAAGGAGCCTTTGTTTAAAAGGTTTTGCAAGTGACGTATCATGAATAAATTGAGGGTACAATAGATTTTATTCTCATTCTGATCTTGAGCCGAAGTGTCACGAAATGGGCACGAACGTTTGTTGTTTCGTAATTTGAGTTTTAATTTATGGAATTGATATCTGTTTTCCGTGTAATGTAATAGTTTGCTTCTGCGCTGCCGGCCTAATATAATAATTAGGTTTACATGCAGATACCCTTATTTAAAACAGATATTTGATTCGTATCTGTTTCCCACTTGATTTTTAGGGTTCCGTTTTTGCCATTTGGCTACGGAACCCTAAAAATCAAGATTATAGATTCGTCATGTCTGTCTGTCTGTCTGTCTGTCCGTCCGTATGTCACAGCCACTTTTTGCCGAAACTATAAGAACTATGCTGTTGAAACTTGGTAAGTAAATGTATTCTGTGCACCGCATTAAGATTTTCACTCAAAAATAGAAAAAAAACAATAATTTTTGGGGGTCCCTATACTTGAAACTGAAACTAAAATTATTTTTATCCATCGAACCCATACGTGTGGTGGGGTATCTATGGATAGGTCTTCAAAAATGATATTGAGGTTTCTAATATCATTTTTTTCTAAACTGTATAGTTTGCGCGAGAGACACTTCCAAAGTGGTAAAATGTGTCCCCCCCCCCCCCTGTAACTTCTAAAAAATAAGAGAATGATAAAACTAAAAAAAAAATATGATGTAAATTACCATATAAACTACCACCGAAAATTGGTTTGAAAGAGATCTAGTAAGTAGTTTTTTTTTAATACGTCATAAATCGTAAACCGCAATTTACCAAGTACGGAACCCTTCGTGCGCGAGTTCGACTCGCACTTGGCCGGTTTTTTACTTAGCATTTTTTTTTGCATTCTTAACCTGAAACCAAACTTATTTTGTTTGTGGAACGGCGCCTCACTTTGAAAGTACTGATATACATTCGATGTAAATCTTACTCTATTCAGTACTTGAAGGGACTGATTCAACAAATGCAATTTTCTTGTAGACGCAGAATGTCCCATTCACAAAGTGTGCAGTGGTCGCAAAATTTCTAAACCGCAGTTAGTCCATATCCCTATTTACAGATATTACTTCGACCGAAGCACGAAACCGAAATAGCGAATCTAGCTTTATAACAATCAGGATGAATTCTTAGAAAACAATAAGTTCGAAACTGAAACAGCTTGCTTAACAAATCGAAGAGTAACAAGCTGAAAACCAGAATATAATATAATAGAATATAAAACAGTCCAAAATAGAAATCTGTCTTAAAAATCCCCTCGATCCATCAACAGAGTCCTTGCTCCATCAACATTGCTTCATAAAAATTTCCATGGAATTTGTGAGATTTCATCCCAGCGAGCTATAGAAAGGGCTATGCTTGGAGTCTCATCTGAAACGAGGTGATCCGGCAGAGAACCAAAGTTGTCGACATAGCTCACAGAATAAACAAGCTAAGAGGCAATGGGGCGGCTATATTAGCCGTAGAATCAATGACCGTTGGGGTAGACGTGTACTTGAGTGGAGACCGTGGACTGGTAAACGTAAGGTAGGACACCCTCAGGCGAGGTGAGTGACGATCTACGCAGGCAGGTAGCAGCGGGCTGTGAGTTGCCGAAAAGGGATGCTAATAGCGTGCAATTGGGTTGTTGAATTTAAAAAAAAGTGCGATTTTCTTTATGTATTTCGAAACTTTACATATCTTAAATTATATTGTCGTTTCAAACATCTCTTAAATATTTTTATTCAAATTAATAAAAGCAATTGAAAATCGATAAAATTTTGAAAAGAATCACGTGACAAAAGGGTCACAATTGGTCGCCATGTTGGTGACGTCATAACGTTCAAGGAAATCATGATAATATAGTGTCAACTACACGTAGATTGACTAAAAATATCCGAAAATGAGTGCAAAAATATTATTAAACAACTAATTTAATTTAGTCATGTGTGATAAAGGATTTATAAAGGCTAATGTCGATAATAAACCCATCTGATGGACGATTTGAAAGTTTTGAGCATAAATAAAGTAGTCATGAATAATACGTGATAGTGACCGGTGTTAGATAAGGTTGTTTACCAGGTACATTAAGAAACATAATTGTCATAACGTAGTCGTTTTTACATATGGGTAGGTGATATTGGTGTAAAATAAAAAGTAAACAAACACGATTGGCGCGAAACTTTGACTTTGGATATTAAAAAAAACTTCATTAGATACCACTACCACCATACCGAGTTTCCTCCGTGCCTCGGAAAGCACGTTAAGCCGTTGGTCCCGGCTGTCATTTGAAGATCTTTGACAGTCGTTACGAATAGTCAGACGCTTGAGATCTGACACCAGTCTAGCCAAGGGGTACCGTGTTACCCAGTTACTGGGTTGTGGAGGTCAGATAGGCAGTGGCTCCATGTAAAACACTGGTACTAACAGCTAAATCCGGTTAGACTGGAAGCCGACCCCAACATAGTTGGGAAAAGGCTAGGCAGATGATGATGAGATACCACTAAATATGATACACATAGGTACACATAAAATTTTCGGAAATTTCCATTATTTACATATTCCTTAATAATATCGAACGCTAATGTCTATATTATATATTTACAAACACTAAAAAGTTTGTAAAACAGAAACATAAAAATATTACACTAATTCTTTAGTAAATATCTCTTAAATACGTCGACCGATTTTCACAATTCAAACAGAAATTTTAGTTTTACGCCTATATCTGTCATTTAAAAATAAAATAATTAATAAATCACCATAAACAAAAAATCATGTTTTCAAGTTACGTAATTATACAACAACGTTAACTTTGCTCGAAAGTTCCCTTAAAAATTTACTATTCTCAGTCTTTAATGATCAAAGTAATAAATTAATACGAATCTAATACTAAATTAGAACAAGAGAACCACATAATTAACACATTATAATTGGAATCTAGTTAGACATAGAACATTGCTCAAATTTAGTAGCTTGCTAGGTACTTGGCTATTGCGCGAATCACATATAATTAGGATCTTTTTAATAATGGTACGAAGCAAGCACGATAACTTTTAAGGTTCGATATTTATGATCAATATATTCGATATTCATCAATATATTGACGATAATAACAAGATTGAATCGGTTAAAAGTCTAAACACTGTATCAGCTATGTGCTTCAATGAGTAGAAATGAACGTTGTGACGTCACACGGGCTCGGATTTGTTCGGCAAACTATCGGGGTGTTTTCGGTACTGGATTCAAAAAATATTTTCAATTGGATTTTACTTTGTAATTACAGTGAAAAACAAAAAACTAAAAATAGTTTTGTACTAAAACTTCTAATGATCTTTTCATTTTTTACAAAAAAAAAATTGGTTCAACAAACCAATTGGAGATGCCTATGTCCAGTTGTGGATTGCTAATGATGATAAATAAGTACAAAACCGATACAGCAAATCTATGTAGTTTATAACAGCACCTAGAATCCTATATAAGACTCAGCAGAATATTGTACTGACTGAAAATGCACGAAAATATTCACACTAACTTCAAAAACAGTTCACACTAGAAAATCGACGAAATAAATCCCTCTATCCATCCACACAACATTCCTTCTACCAACAATGATTCTTAAAAATCGCCATAGAATTTGTGAATTTTCATCGCAGCCAGCCATGAACGCTCGGCATCATACTCTGTTTTGTCAAAAAAGGTTGAGCAATAAAACTGAGTCTTCGCGGGGACACAAATTATTTCCCGGCGTTACCCGCGACCCGGATAAATTATTCATAGCTGGGGTAATCTGAGGGACGATTGCTAAACGAGAAGTAAATGTTAAAAAAATAAAGTGGGAAAGTTAATACCGACTTTAAAAAAGGAGGTTATCAATTCGATACGTTTGTATATATTGATCGCGCAATAATTGTACAATTATTGCTACTTGCTGTTCTTTACGTAATAAGCCCGCCGATCGAGCCCGTATTGAAACGTAAGATTTTAGGCATACCAAATAATTCGTTGGATCAATTTTTTCTTTATTTAAATTTTAGTTAGGAAGTTAATTGCGTATTAATGTTAAAGAGTATTATTTATTTTGAATTATTTTTTTACAAAAAAGGATTCTTTACGCTAGTAAGGATAGAGGTGATTTTAGAATGTATGAAAATAATTTACAATAGTTTTAGGTATAATGAACTTGAGTCGACAATAATATTATTATTTTCAATTATTTTAAGTTTATGTCAGTTCACTTTCACTTGTGATGGCGGATTGATCTATTGGCCTTAAAATATCTAAATGGGTAGTATTTAAACGCAAATCAAAAAATATCCTTTTTCTACGCCGCCATAAGATTCCGAATTCCCATCAAAATTACTGATTGCACAGCAAAATATTCAACTCAAAATATCACTAAACACTCTACAATTTATTTTCGCAGCGTACAGCGATTTTTTCGAATAAGTCGACGTAGCCCCGCTGCGCGGGGCTCCTATTTGTGTCTGCAGGGTCAAAAGTAACCTAACACGAACGAGGTGCCCTAAGTTCCCGAGCTCGCTTCGCTCGCTCTTGGACTGATTCTTTGACCATAATTTATTCGTAGATCAACTAAAATAGACTATGAAATATGGAAAATTTGCTCTGCAGTCAGTATTTATGCTATGTATGTAGTATTTATGTACAAAAATAAATTTAACAGTATTGCATTATGAGGAAAAAAGTAATGTTATATTGATGTATAATTTCGTTTTATCTGCAGTTTGAGTTTTGTTAAACATTTAGTTTATTTGTAGTGAAGTAAGTTATTAGATGTAAATAAGAATATAAATGATGAGTATGTATTGATAGGCGATTACTTATTTGATATGCAATTTATAATATCCCCATCTAAATGTTCCAATGGTCGTTCGATCGAGTCTCCAAAAGGCGACCTCTAAGGCCAGGTCTGAACATACCCATAGGTATTTTGATACTGGGTTTTAGTTTTAGTACTGGGTATATGGCCATACCCATACCTTTGAGGCCGGGTATAGATTGTTGCAGGTATATCTCATGCCTGCCTGTCGATGGCTGCGGTGCATGCGGTCCCTGCGGTGCGTCTAGGTGCGCGTTCACCTTAAGACGGTACCCTGACCAAAAAATCGGCATGAGATATGAGCATTCCTATTGGTCTAGCGGCACTGGTGGCGCATGAATTACAGTTGTGAATACGCCCAGATTTTAGAATAAAATCTTTATAAAATCGAATTTAGGTCTTTTGAAAAAAAAAAATCTACAAAAATTTTCGTTATTAAATTGTCTATCCATTAGTGTTAGTACAAAAAATAATTAATGAACACTTTACGAGGAGATGGATAATATCAATAATTATTTCTCATTATTATGTATTTTTGGAAGGAGATTAATGAAATATATACAACATATAAAAAAAAACTAAATCTACCATTTTAGAATCAATATTATGTAGAAATTTAATGTATTTTTATTAATTGATATTTATTTTTAAATAACGAGTAGATAGCTCCTAAAAACAGCACAAAAAACGGCTCGCGCGGCATTTTGCTCGGGGTACCGCCTTAATAGGGATGATTGGGTATTTAAGTTAGAGTTAAGAGGCGATCTTGCTCTTGTAAAGTAATTATGTTTATGCTTGTTCGTCGTATAAATCAATCTACAAATATTAGAATCGTGATTGCTCGTTCCAAACAATAGGCTTAACCTCTTAAAGTTTGTATCAGTGAGTCGAGCAGAGGATACTGAACAACGTTCAGCGTTTTAGCATTTCTTGCTCTTTAGCGGCATTCCAGAAGGTAAGTACAGACTTAGCGTATTTTCCGCTGAGTAATTTGTGGCCAATACGTTAATGGTCAACCAGGATCTCAAATATGTGTGTGATCAGTTTTTGAAGGGCAATTTGTGACTACATAATAATTACTTAAAAATCATTTTTATTTTAAAAGAGTAAGTATGGAGTTTCTTGTGCATTCTTCTCCATAACAAGCTACTTTCCGAATGCACGGTAGAATCATTTTTTTAAAAAAGAGTAAGTATGGAGTTTCTTGTGCATTCTTCTCCATAACAAGCTACTTTCCGAATGCACGGTAGAATCAACTTTTATTCCATGTAAATTTAAAAAGCATGGAGTTTCTTGTGCATTCTTCTCCATAACTAGCTACTTTCCGAATGCACGGTAGAATCAACTTTTATTCCATTTAAATTTAAATTGTGACATTCAAAAGTGCCGCTTGGTAGCCCAGTTAAAATAAATATCTTTTGCCTTTTATTTTTATTTTAGCCTATGTTACCTGTAAAACATTAGTATGTATGAATGAATGAATTAATAAAATTAAAACGTTATAATTTTAGTTAAATTAATTCTAAAGCAATTCATTACCTATTAAGTACCTATCGTTTGAAATAATTTAAATCGTTGAAAACATTTAGCCGTCGCAAAGGATGCCTAGTATTTAGTCGTAATAAGATTTCCGTCGTACAATGTTGAGCCAATTGTTACTAGTTTGTATTTTGTGTTTCGTGTGTCTGTGGTTGAATTATGGTCGTTTCAAGTCCAGCTCGCATCCACTACCACCAGCTGCTCCGGGAAAGTTGCCGATTATCGGACATGGGTACCAGTTGTTGTGGTACTTCTCAAGTTAGTACTTTGTTAATCAGCACATATAAATGCCATCGCACACTCTCCGAAATTAAACCGATAAAAAATCGACAAACTGGCAACTCGGCGACTCAAGTATATTTTTAAAAGGCCCTTATTAAACAACTAACAACTAATTATAATATGCCTGAGGCATTAAGTCCACCTTTGTACTTGTGCAAATAAAAGCAGTTTAAATAAAATAAACTTTTTTCACAAAAAAAACAACAGACTTCCAAAAAACACTACATAGTGAAAAATAACTTCAATTTCAGAAGTCAGTGTTATAAAACTAAGAAACGAAAACAGGAACACCGACTTACGAAATTTAAGTTATTTTTCATTTTGTAATGTTTTTTGGGAGTCGGTTGTTTTTTTTTGTAAAAACGTTTTTAAGTTCTATAGTAAGTTATTTATATTGCCCAAATTGACGCCAGATTAGATTATCCGAATAACATGAAACTTGAACATAGCCGGTGGAATGAGAGTGTTCCAGGGTGAACTTTAAACATCTGCTTACCCCTTTCGCGTACCGGCGTGATGTTATGTTATGAAATGGTGTAAAAATAAACTGATATGCGATTGCAACAATCCCGAGAGATTGGCGTTCATTTATTGAAGAGTTCTGTGGTACCTACATCTCCGAAGTTCTTCATCAGATCTTCACCAAATTTTATTTGGTCCCATTCGAGAACATACTCTATTAAACAATAGTTATTTATGCTACAAGTGCGGAAGGTAGGTGATTCCCAATGAGTTGCATTTTTCAAATCGACACGAGTCGGGGATCATCGTATGTACGTGTATCATACAACATTTTACTATGCATTGTGCGAGGAAATAAAAAAACATATCTAAAACCGCCGTATCCCAGTAGTTCCATTCTCTAGTTCCATTATGGGACTACTGGGATTTTTTTCTCCCAGTAGTTCCATGGAACTACAAGCAAGAAATTAATAAAATGGCGGGCTTATTCAAGCGCGCTCAGCATATCCACAGATTAACTAATAATTCCTCCTTATAGGCATATCTACTGCGCAAAGACTGCGCATGTGCAAATAGCCGTCACGTCGTAACGCAAAAAGACACGAGCAAAATATACGACGTTCTTCCAAACATATTTATTGAATATTTAAAATTAATTTATTGACCAAATCTAAATCTAGCGTAATTAAAATCGCCTTTAATAAAGTATTAGTTATATTTTACCTTTTATATGAAGGAATTATAAAACTAATTAAACTAACTAATTTGTAAAACTTTACTCAAATAATGAAAACTCTATGCGTCTGGCTGACGACGGAGATGAAAAAAAAATAAGTAAAAAGCACTAGTGAAAAAAGTGACACTGGCCGCACAGTTT
This sequence comes from Orthosia gothica, assembly GCA_949775005.1. Classification (NCBI taxonomy): domain Eukaryota; kingdom Metazoa; phylum Arthropoda; class Insecta; order Lepidoptera; family Noctuidae; genus Orthosia; species Orthosia gothica. The sequence goes on along the minus strand of CATKRY010000281.1, from coordinate 77,155 downwards.
GGCTGCTTGGAAAACGCTCTTTTCGAGGACATGCATTTTAATAGTATATTTCATTACGAGTGCGGAAAGACTGTCATTGCAAAGAGTTTCGACAAATGTCTACCCGAGCCGAGGCGCAGCCGAAGGTGAGGGTTGTCAGTCGGAACAAATTGCAATGACAGTTCCGCACGTGTACTGAACAACTATTTATAATACAGTTGCGAAAAAATTAAGCAATTTAATAAAATAATAAAAACACAATAAACTCAACTAACTAATCATTTATTTCTTATAAAAGTTATATAAGAAATAAAGTTGTTTAAGTGTATATATAGGAAGTTATTTTTAATTAAGTATTTTATACTATGTAAATTTTAATTTAGATAATTGGATAAAGAATTATATAAAGTTATAATTTTCACAATTCACATACACATTGAAATTGGTACAGTTTTTTATACTAACTGGGGAAGTTTTAGGTTGCATATTTACTTTTCGAGACAAACTATTATTAATTTCGTATGATTGTTCATGTATATTTGTCAAAGGTACAATGGTGTTTGCTAGTTGATGGAATTGGATCTGATGCATTATCATTATCAACGAAGGTAGATGGACGAACGTTCTCTTCAGTATTGTCATGTGAAGGAGACGGACTGGACTTTAAATTAATGGATAGTGTGATTTTTTTCCAGTTTCTAGTTTGTTGTTTAATGAATCAGCAATATAGCCTTTTGCAACTTTGTCTGACTTCCAATCTTTAAGTCGCTTTAAGGACGTCAAACTGGCTCCTGAATCTGCTAATAATATAGCAGAGGTCCTCCTGAAGCTGTGCTCAGTAAATTAGTCAGCATCCGGCAGACCAAGAAAAGCTATTTCTTTTGGCATATTACCAAATTTGTTTATCCCGATTGCTTGAGCTGTACACTTCCCTTTTTGATAATTTTGGAAAAAAAACGGTCGGTTTTTGCTTTTTGGGACCGCTGATTCATATATTTTTGCACTATTCTAAGTAAATCTCCTTCAACAACAAAGCTTCTCCGTATCTTATTTTTTGTATTCGGAAACCTGGATTAGTAGAATTTTTCCATGGGCTTCAATATCTTTTAAAGTAATATTGGCTAACTCCTCTCTGCGGCAAGCTCCAACAACGCCAAAAATCAGCGCAACCTTTAGTTGTAAAACCGTCTGATTGTCGTTTTAAGAAAGCATTTAGTTTTGGGTATTCACTTATATCCACGTTGTTCCTTATTTTCAGCATACTTTTTATCATCAAAAACCTCGACCATAACGTAGAAGGTTTTAATTTTGCTGAGAGTTCTGAGAAGTATGCCAACATAACATTTTCTGAAAAACCATTTGCTTTTTCCTCTTCTCTCCACGCAATAAATTCGTCGTACGTAGATATGTAGCGACTTTTTGACTTTTCCGGTAAAATGTTCTCCGAAGCATTTTGTGCAATTATACTGAGTTCCGGTGGTGTTAATTCAAATAAAATATCGTCGAAATTACTCATTTTGTGCAACAAACAACTAAACTCGCTAAGAACATTTTTGGAAAATGGCGCTAACCGTAAAAGAATAAAAGCAGAGATATTTTTTTTTGTTTTCTTCACCCATTCTGGGTAGGCAAAGGGAACTATACAGCCAAGTCTTCAGTAGATTTTTTTAATTGATATGAAATGAAAATGAAATTTAATGAGATGAAATGAAATGAAACCTAACCTAACTCATTGAATCAAATCATTAAACCTGATATTGAAACAAATTAGAAGCTTCTTTTTAGAAATATTTGCATGAATCATAAAAACTTCTATGATTTTTTTTAGTAAAAACTTCGTGGTTGTTTTTATCTATTTAATAGACATTATTTTGACAGTTGGGAAAGAGAGCGCACGAGTTCGGAAAAGGTAGAGAAAAAGCTCGATTATGTAATAGCCCACATCCCGAACGCTATACGTCCCTGCAATACGCCACTTTTTGAGCAACTGTATTAAAATAGTTATTTATGCTACAAGTGCGGAAGGTAGGTGATTTCCGATGAGTGGCATTTCTATTCACGAGCAAGCGAAGCGAGTGAGTGGATAAATCGACACAAGTCGGCAATCATCTTACGTACGTGTATCATACAACATTTTACTATGCATTGTGCGAGGAAATATATAAACTAATAAAATAGCGGGCTTATTCAAGCACGTTCAGCATATCCACAGATTAACTAATAGTTCTTTGGGCATATCTACTGCGCATGTGCGAATAGCTGTCACATCGTAACGCAATAAGGCACGAGCAAAATATACGTTCTGCCAAACATATTTAATGAATATAAATATAAATTATAATATATGAATATAAATTAATTTACTGATCAAACTCTAAATCTAGAATAATTAAAAACGCCTAAAATGAAGTATTAGTTTTATTTTACCTTTTATATGAATGATAATCATGTACATAACAAATTTTTAAAACTTTTCTCAAATAATAAAAACTTAATGCGTCGGGCTGACGTTGGAGTTAAAAATTAAAAAAATACAGGAAAGTAAAAAGCACTAGTGAAAAAAGTGACAATTTCCGCACAGTTTGGCTGCTTGGAAAACCGCTCTTTACGAGGACATGCATTGTAAAATAATTTCCAATATCGGTCTACAATTGACGAAATTATCAGTGAAAAAAAATCATTAAAAAACATACATACAGTGGAACATAGAAACTCCTTGTACAATTTCTCAAAAAGTCTGAGGAGCCTTCAAGGCAATTTACGGTTTGCACCAAGAAAACGCCGTACTCAGTACGAGAAACATTTATTTTCGATATATACAAGAGGGATAATTAAATCTCTGAAAATCTTAACACCGCCATTTAGCGGCATGCCAAAAATGTACAGCAACATCTGTTAGTTTGAGGCGAACTTAATAAAAAAACAAAAGTAACATTAATTCTTGACATTCGGATCTTAACATTCCATCCACCATGGACATAGTGTATATAAATTAGCACATTATAAAGATTTATAAAACAATTTATCCACCCACCATGACAACAGTATAGCTACTACCAACCACAAATTAATAGAAATATCAAAAACTTAAACTAACACTTCATAACATAGAGCAAAACAAATTTCTAAACCTAAATCTAGATGGTGAAAGGTAAAATAATGAGCTTGGATGCTGGTCTCTTTATAATAGAACCCATAAATTTCAATGTAACAACGCGCGTAAGTTTGTCGAATATGCTTGTCAGTTATAATGCTATACAACCATCTTGCCGGTGGTAGATCATCCTCTTTAACCAACACTATATCTCCAACTTTAGGTTCCGGAGTTATTTGTGTCAATTTATAACGATGCTGGAGTTGTGTAAGGTATTCATTTGACCATTTAAGCCAAAACTCTTGCCGCTGCGTGAAATGCCATCTTTTGAGAGTACTCAAGGTCGCATTTTTGTATTTAGCATATATATCAGTTTATTATTTAGGTATCAGTACTAAAGTCTCACCCACAAGAAAATGTCCCAGGTTAAGTGGATACGGATCTTTTGGATTGGAACATATTTGTACCTAAAAACGGTTATCGGCCGTGAGTTAAAACATGCCTCTATTTGCCACAAAATAGTTGACATCTTCTCGAAAGTGAATGTTCTATTGCCGATAACCCTTTTTAGATTAGTATGTTTTGTGAACTTCACTCCAGCTTCCCAGAGCGCACCAAAGTTTGGTGAATGGCGTGGAATGAAGTGCCAGATGGTGCCGTTTGTTGCAAGACAGTCAGCTATGTCATTCGCTACTAACGAACCTTTTCGTTGTACAAATTTTTTGGCGCGTAACGAACACAAACGACACATTTACGAAAATACTGCCTTAGATATAAGACTCTTTGCTTTCATGACCAAATACCCAACATTGTCAAAACAATCTTCCTCTCAGGAAAAAGTGATGTGGTGTTCTTTAGAACATGAGCCTTCTCAAAAACTATAAAATTGGGATAGTGGCGTGACTGAATCCTTATGTTTACAAACATGTAGAATGCAAAATTGCACTCTTGTCATAGCCAAGTCCTGAATTATAGCTCTTGTCTGTAATCTTCTTCAGACTAAACATTTGTACCGAGGATTCGGTAATTAACGATGCTTGAGATCCTTGGTCTAAGAAAGATCTTACAACGAAAGTGCCTGTTCTCGTACCTGTAATAAGGCAGTGGCCAATAACACTTGGCTGTTCACACTGGAGAAACAAGACACAGCGTTAATTGGATAATAAATCTGTGGAGTCGATGGTGGAGATTGATCCGTACCATCGTCCTTTTGATCATGTGAGTTGTGACCTTTAGGGATTGCTTACTGATGAAGGAGGGAGGGTGTCTCTTCCTACAAATACGACAATTGGTTGAAAGGCGACATGAAAATACCGAATGATTTGAACCGAAACAGTTAAAAAGTTGTGTTTTGATAAACTTACAACGTGCTTCAACGTCTTTCTTTGCAAACTTCTTGCAATACTAACTATAAATAACTAACAATGTAAATTACAATAATATCCCAAGAAGAAATATCAATATCTAAATTTATGAGGGCGTTCAAACATTAATTTGTGGTATCAAGCAATTCTTTAATGGCACTGTATGATTCTGACTGTATGTTCTTTGGATTCATGAAGCGTTTTAAATTACAATTAGCAAGGTGTAATTTATTATTATAGCGATGTTCTAATTTATCCCAACAGACTTTGTAATTATTGGAGTTGCTCGGCCTCACCTGTTAAATATTTTCCATATTTATAATTTTAGCTTTTGAGTTAGTGCCGTTGAACGTCGCTCAATGCTTTTTTGCTATGTATTAACGATATGAATAAATCACGGAAACTTGTTCATTCGGTGTTTTGCCGCTGATATTAGAAATGGAAATCTTGGGTAATCTAACACTAAAGGATTGACCAATGTTTGACTCAATAAACATATAAATCGACAATGCAACAGTAGAACAGTAAAACAGTACAACACAACAACAACAACAACAGTAGAACAGTAAAACAGTACAACACAACAACAACAACAACAACAGTAGAATCAATCTTAAACTTAAGGAAACAATCCTTTATTTCCGTTTTATATACCATGTATTGTTCTTCAGTTACGTCATATGCATCAGTTGTGTAATAACTGGACTTAACCAATTCTTTGTGATTAAATTCCGAAACGATGACTCTATGTGTTTCGCGATATGAAGTCCAATAATTTTCCAGTGTCTCAAGCCGAGTTGCCAAATAGGATTATTGACCTTTCCTTTGGAGATTTCTTACAATTGACTCTGGCTTTTTGTATCTTTGATTTCACATCTTCTTGAAATGCAAAACACTTATCCATTTGTATATGAATGTACAGTTAAATTTTCAATTAACTTGAATCACCAATCTCAAAAAAAATGCAAGTCGATGAACTTTTTCCTCGTGTGTGTTTGGCACTTCTTATAATATTGTCTTCTTCTACACCTGCAGATCTCTACGATTTAATGAAGTTTGTGGCTGAAGATTGCACAAAGAAAGGAGGAGTGACGAATTTCAATTTCGGAAAGGAACTGTATTATTGTAAGTAAAATTACCCATTATTACAAAGGTATTTTTCTACGTGAAGGTCAGTTTGATCAGAAATTTAATTATCTGGCATCTGGCCTCTAATATCCACCAGCTATCCTACCAACGAATATGTAGTACGTAACCTAACCGTAGCACCTTTGTTTTTTTTCCGTGGTGGAAAATCCTCAACAGATGTCCTCCGCCCCCGGGTGGCTTTATCCAGGAATCAAATCCAGGACCTTATATTCGGAAGTAGTGCTTGCGACCAGTAAAACAACGAGGCGGTCACCTGATAAATATAAGGCAATATTGTAATCCAACATTTAACTTTGGTGTATATGTAATTGTAACACATATGTAAATCACACAGATAAAAGAAACTTGTTTGCTATTAATTGTTTTGAAAGAAAAAGAATTTAAATTATTGTAGTAAACCATTTGATTTATTTTGTAAGTAAATCAGCTGTTTTGTTTGCATTTGAATTTCGTAGAAGTATTTATTGTTTCTATTTGCGTATGTGTTTGCGTTGAGTTCAAATCAAAAGTCATTTATTCAAATTTGGCTGAAAGTCAGAACTTTTTGAAGGGTAGACTCACAGTTTCATTAAATCTATTAATAGTTAAAAATAATTACTTTTGACAGATCCAGCTGGTTATGGTATAGTTTGGACTTTGCTCTTCAAGTCACTTAAGATCTATAAGGCGTGGTAAAGGGTGGTGCAAGTCCACACTTTTTTTTTGTTTTCGTGTGAAAAATCCTCAATGAACGTCCTCGAGGGGACGGTCAGACTCCTAGTGATTGAAAACCAGACTGGTGTTCCATCTCACACCTACGCTGGGGGTCGCGGGAACGTACGAACCTTTCGCAGCCGTTTCAGCCGCCGTGGCGATGTGTCGAGGCCCCTACACAATTTCTGGGTTGTGGAGATCAGATTGACAGACACACCATTTAAAATATTCAGCTGTATCCTGTTACAATGAAACTGAACCCGACATAGTTTAAAAATAAAAATAAAAAAGACGCCTAGACGGCAGATAAAGGCTAGGCAAATAAATTATATTTGTTGTTTAATTTTTCAGGTATAATCGATCCCGAGGATGCGTTGATAGCAGCAAATTTATGTACTCAGAAACATTATGTGTTCGACCTTTGTAAGGATTGGATGGGAGACGGCATAACAGTGTCATCAGGTTGATCTTGCTAGCCTTATAAAATAATTTAAATTATATTTTGTAAGTCTTAGGTCCAAAACCAATCTTGGTTTTACAAGCTTATTTATTTGACCCTTTACCTATACTCAGCAGTATAACTCTTCCGCAGGAGAAGTTTGGAAGCGTCATCGCAAGTTGGTGACTCCAGCATTCACTCTGCCAGTGGTTCAAGGGTTCCTGGGTGTATTCAACAACCAGTCCAAAAAGCTCGCTAGTTCTATGGAACCTAATGCTGGAAAAGGACCCTTCGATCATTTTCCATGTTTGAAAAGTAATGCATTGGAAACACTGTGTGGTAAGTGTTCTTTTTCAGCTCACCTATTTTTAACCGACTTCAAAACAAGGAGAAGGTTCTCAATACATAGATTTTTTTTTTCGAAAACAATATATCCTAGTCGTGTTTGGGTTTATTGGAATCGTCATGAGGTATTTGGCTAAAAATAATTGTCATGGTAATTGGAGGACCAAAACTTAGGAGAGATAAGTAAAAAAAAATACTTTCTTTTCCGAAGTTGGTGTCGAAAAACGGAAAATAATAGAAACCAAAAACTCCGACTTCGGAAGTTATTTTTTGCTTTGTAGTGGTTTGTTTTGGAAGTCGGTTTGATGATTGGACATCACTAACGACGGTAACAATAAACAGCTGACGTTAGAGGCTCTAGAATAGTGACATTCTATCAACAAAAGCGTAGCGATAGTGATTGGAGAAATATAAAAATGTATGGGATTGTCAAGCGCTCATCGGAAACTGTTTATTCTGGAATCGGTAAACCGCCATGAGATCGACGCTCATGCTTTTCTGTAGGTTTAAAAATAAATCAGTATCAAAATTGTCTTTGGGTTGTCTCTAGGTACTAATTTGTTAAAATATAAATATACAGCATAAAAACAATTAAAATTATAGTGCTCCAACAATAGGCTAAATGACTAAGGAAAACAATTAACCTCTACTTTTGCATGCGTAAAGTAGATTGCCAAAATACAGACGGTAGAATCAATTAATCATTATTAATTTATTAACTGTACCTAAATATTGACATTCAAAAGTACTTTGACTTCCAGGTTATATTGATTTGCTGATTGAGCAATGATTGCTATGCTGTCGAAATAAAAAAAAAATACAATAATGTTTTTTCTTCAGTTGGAACGTTTGGAATAAACGCTATTGAAGACGTGGAGTTCACGCAAATATACATGGAAGCAGTAGATGAAATGTTATGCCTAGGGATAACTAGGGCAATCAAGTTTTGGCTACAGAGTGACTTAATATATAGGCTGTCTGGACTGAAAAAGAAAGAAGAGCGAGTATTGAAGACGCTACATGCAATGGCTGATACAGTAAGTTAGAATATGAGGAATACGTTGGTGAAAGAAATATTACAATGGTATAAAAAGAACCAACTAGAAACCCCGAGTTCTTTTTTTATAATTCCTACAGAACATGACATGCCCGTGAGGAAAGTTTATAGTATGAATGATGATAGAAATGATAAAGGAGATACAACGATCAACTTTTTTGCAATCAAATTGGAAAGCAGTAGATGGAATCCCCCACTCTCAAAGAACTTTCTAATCTTCCTTTGCCGCCAAATACTTCTTTTTGTTCCACCCAGTAAGTGAACTAGACATATAGAAATGTATCCTTTCCATATCCACTAAAGCGATAGGAGACGATGGCCTTCGACTCCAAATGTCGTAAATCAGATTGTAAATTTTTCACTTTTCAAGAACTCTTTTCCTTCATCCTGGAAGAAGGCTTCGCTTCCTATAGTTACAAATCCTTCCTTACCAGCCCAGTTCCGTCCAATATCCATACTCCAAATCATCTCCAAACTCCTCGAGGGTATTGTCCAGAAGCAACTGTCATGTTATTTGTCCTTTAATGGCCTGCTGAGTCCTTACTAATCTGGCTTTAGACCTGGCCATAGTACTGTAACAACTCTTGTTAAAATAACTGACGACTGGCTATGGAGAATAAATCTCTGCCTATATTGGTTGGTTTTCAACTCAGTTGACTTTGAAATCCTTTTGGGAATCCTTTCCTTCTTTAATGTCTCTGCTCCGGTAATTGAGTGGTTCAAATCTTATATTCAGGGCCGCTCACAGTCTGTTCATTCCTATGAGTGTTCCTCTGAATGGTCTGACTTGACTGCGGGCCTCCTCCCTCCTCTTCTTCTCTCAATTTTTATAAATGCTATCACTAAGGTCCTAATTTCTAACTATCATCTGTATGCAGACGACTTGCAGTTATATCGTCATATTAAAGTAGGTGCACTCGTTGAGACTGTGGCTGCCGTCAACGATGACAATGAAAATATTAGCAAATGGGCTATATCCTATGGATCTCTTACTGAACCCAACCACATCGCAAGTGCTAATTGTTGGTGGTAGATACATGCTCAACCTATTAGATCACTAGTCTCTCCCGCTGGTGGTGTATGATTCAGTGACCATAAATTACTCTAAAAGCGCAAAAAAACTAGGCGTTTACATGGACACTATAACCTCTCTGGGGAGGTTCATATTGCTGATGTGAGTAAGAGGGTCTTTTACTCTTTTCAGTCCCATAAACTTCTCCAAATTTCTTCTTCTTCTCTCTTCTCTTCTTACCATTTCACACTGAGGTTACTCTTGCGCAATCCCTACTTCTACCGCTCATAGACTATGTGGATGTCTGTCTACAGACTAACAGAGTTACTCCTTAATAAACTCGAGCGACTGCAGAACTTGTGCATCCGCTTCATTTTTGGACTCCGGAAATACGGCCATGTATCGGAATTTCGGAACAGATTGATATGACTGCCGATTCGGCGTCGTCAAGATACCCATATCCTATCCCTTCTTTATACTATCCTGCACAATCCTAATTCTGCTCAATACCTTCGTGAACGCTTTGAGTACCTTGTCCCGAGAGGTAAACTCTGTCCCTCTGCCAATTCTCTTCTCCTTGGCCCTCCACGACACACTTCCAGCCGCTATGATGGCTCTTTCTCTGTTACTGCAGTGCGTCTCTGGAACTCTCCCCACACTTCCTACGCCTCAGCCCTTCTCTGTAGGTCTTCAAGAGAAAGATTAAAGACCATTTCCTAGCGCAATTACATAATATTAGTATGCATATAAAAATATGTATTTATGTAAGTATATTTTATTTTATTCATCATAAGTTGTTTTAAAATTGTACACTGGGTCCTGCCCTCCATAATATCATATTTTTCTGTCTCCCTAGGTTTTGCTGTAAGAGAACTCAACATTGAGTTAAGCTCGCCTTTGTACATGTACTTTATTATCACACTGTATGTTATGTTGTTTTTGGTGTACAATAAAAAAAATAAGAAGGATGGAATGTGTGAAAATTGACTATTTAAACTAAAAAGGATGTATTAAGATAACTTATGAAGACAATTATTGAAGAAGAACAAAAAATGCTATGTTGACTTCAAATAAATTGTGGTAAAAAGATGTCAATCTTATTGCTTACAGGTTTTGCAAAAGAAAAAGGCTGCTTTGAGAGAAGCTTTGAACAAGCACGTTGATTCTGATACTGTAGTAATAGGTATATAAATTATACAAGGATTTTAACAACGATTCCTGTTCAGCTTTTTTGTAACCGATTGATCATTCTTGCCTTTTTTTACAGGAAATAATAGATACAAACCTTTTTTGGAACTCCTTCTAGATCTATCGAAAAATGGTACTTTTACAGATAAGGATATCAGAGACGAAATGAATTCATTTATAGCAGCTGGATATGAAACAACTTCTAACCAGCTAACATCTGTTTTCGTACTATTAGGAACACATCTTGATGTTCAAGAGAAATTGTATCAAGAGTAAGTTGAATTTCAAGTTCAATTTATGGCGAATCCATCGATAAAAGTTTTGCCAATTCTTCTTTAGTTATACCTACCTTTTTTATGGTATGCGTCGTGCCTGGGGCAAATAAACTCTTTTCTTTCTTTCTTTTCTAGATGAGGTCTTTGTCCAGTTCTTCACAAGACCGATAGTGGCAACGTTAGAAATGGCCTATTTTCAGCAACGGATATAATTAAGTGACGAAATATTTAAAATGAGATAAACCTCATCTTTAAAGCAACCTTTTTACTTTTGCAGATTACTGGAGGTACTGGGGCCAGACAGAGACGTGGAAAAGGATGATGTGAACAAATTGGTTTATACAAACGCAGTATTAATGGAGTGTCTTCGAGTGTATCCTTCAGTACCTGTTATATTCAGAGCAGTGCTTCAGGATGCTAAGCTTAGTGAGTATTTTTCCATGTATTGGTTTTGGTCTGGTTGCCTGTATATTTCAAGTCAGTTTCTTAAACAATTATATTTTTTTATCTTCTGACGTAAAATTATTCCAGAAAACTACACGATGCGTGCTGGTAGCCATGTAGTCATATTCCCACTAGCAACTCATCTCGACCCAGCTTAGGGAGCAGAAAGCGATAAGTTTAGACCAGAAAGATGGCTGGATGGTAACATTAGAAACAATAAGGAATTCGCAGCTTTTGGATTGGGGAAGAGAGCTTGTATAGGTAATATATTTATAAATATTTATTTTTTAACTGTATGGATGTGACTGTTGGACTGTGAAAAAGATGGGTGAAAAGATGAGATTGATGTGATTCTCATCTCTGCATGTAGTAGAGATGGAAGTGCAGAGAAACGATAATGGATAAAGTGAGAAATGAGTATATTAGAGGAAGTTGGAAAGGGGCGCCAGTGACAGAAAAGTTGAAAGGAAACCGTTCTTTGTCGTGGTATGGTCATGTGATAAGGAGGGATGAACCGCATGTTACTAAAAAGTTATGAATACAAATGTGGATGTATTGAGAGGGAGAGGAAAGCCAAAGAAAAGATGGATGGACTGTGTGAGGACTGACCCCAAGACATATATGGGCAGGAAAATGATGATGATTACTTTTTAAACTACATACGAGATTTTGTCCAGTTGCCTTATCTTGGTGTCCGGTTTTGGCAACAATAAAGAAACGTCTCCTGAGGAAAATAATTTATTCCTTCTAGCAGCGATGGCTGTTGTCAAAATGTAAGCGATTGATCATGTTAAATTTCGTTAGAATATTAAATACCTCTAGATTCTTCAAGCGACTTCGCCCGCGTGAAATTCGAAAATTATTTCGAGGGAACATATTCCCGCTTTATAATATTATTGTGATTACAAACCGATACATTTTCAAATTTTATCGATCGCTATAGTTGGTAGAATCTCAATTGACATAGAGGCATTTATCGCATTTAAATTATGTATATCTTTCAGGTAGAACGTACGCCATGATATCGATGAAGGTGACTCTAGCGCACTTTTTACGACACTACCGAGTGAAGGCAGACGTGAGCAAGTTGAAGATGAAATGCGATTTTTTATTGAAACCCGTTTCAGGACACGAGATCAGTATAGAACGTAGGATTTAAATAAAGATAGAAACACAACAACATTGTCTTCGAGGATTTCATCAAGCTAATTCTAAGTTTCTTAAGTTCAGCTTCTGTCCAAGACCAGCCATATCTGTGAAGTGATTCTAGGTGGTGGTGGTTATTTCTTGTCTGTTTTATGGTTGCAATAAAGTATATTCTATTCTATTCTAGTGTCTGCAACTATTGTACTTTGTTCAAACGACGTAAAATAAATATCTTTATCCTCATAATTACGTAAATTAAAAAGAGTAATGGTGCTCCCACACCGTTGTTATAAATGTTTGCAAACAAAACATTTTTAAACAGCGGTGTTGGAACACCGTAAACAAAACAAATGAACAAAAAAAAAAAAATATGAAAAAAAAAAAGCGCGGCAATATTTCTGGACTTTTACAATATGTTTGGCGGTTTTGCCCCAAACACTACCGAATAAAAGCAATTTTATTTCTAGTGTAGCACCTAGCTGGAGAAATTGGCAGTAAAGTACCCTATAGTCATCATCATCATCTGCCTAGCCTTTTCCCAACTATGTTGGGGTCGGCTTCCAGTCTAACCGGATTCAGCTGAGTACCAGTGTTTTACATGGAGCGACTGCCTATCTGACCTCCACAACCCAGTAACTGGGTAACACGGTACCCCTTTGCTAGACTGGTGTCAGATCTCAAGCGTCTGACTATTCGTAACGACTGTCAAAGATCTTCAAATGACAGCCAGGACCAACGGCTTAACGTGCTTTCCGAGGCACGGAGGAAACTCGGTATGTTGAAATGGTCACCCATCCACGGACCGACCTCGTCAAGCGTTGCTTAACCTTAAAGACCGTCCCGTGCGGCTGTTATTATTTAGCCACGAGCTCCTCGAGGAGCTCGTGGCTAAATAATAAAGTATTCTAAATAATAATTTCGTTAAACAATAATAGAATTTTTTAATCTCATATTATTTATTTTTCTATTTTAATTACCTAGTGGTTGAACATAGTGTTTCGATTAAAGATTGTTAATTAAAGAAGTAATTCATTCATCTTTTTAATTCTTCATTTATCAATTCTTGGTAAAAATAATAAAATAAAATAGTTTATTTGCACCTTCAAGTAAAAACTCAAAATGTTATTGTTTACAATAAAAAAAATAAGCCAAAGGTAAGTAGAGTTGTAAGTTAAAGTTGCAGCCAACACCTAAATTAAGATAAGTTAATATCTTGTAATTATAGGTAACAGCGCCCACCCTCGTTAACAAATTGTAACTGTTGATCAATAACATATAAACCACGAAACAGGAATAGTTTTATAGATTAGTCTCATTACAATAGCAAAGGAATTAGGGACTCTTAGGTGCAAAACTAGAATTAAAATTAACAAACAAAAAATAAATGGTGTCTGCTGGTGAGTGTAGGGGTGTGTGAGTGTATATGTGGGTTTTGGGTGTGTGGGAGTGTTATTTTTGTGTGTTCGTGTCTTGTTTAGGTGACCTTCTTATATTATCATATTAACAGGAACTATAGAGAATACTTAAATGATTCTTAGTAAAAGTAATATATCAATCAGCATGGTTTGCTAGGCTGACTACTTTGAACTGTGTATATGTGTATCTGTCTGTAGCATCATAGATCCCAAACGGATAAACCGATTTTGATTTAGTTTTTCGTTTGAAAAATTACTTTGTCGAGAGTGTCCTTAGATATGCTTGATGAACATCGGTACAGCCTCTCAAAAGTTATGGGCGTTTTACTGTTTGATTTAGGGTGTTTCCGCAAGATTCGTGTCATAATTACGTGTTCAATAGATTGTCAATCGAAGCTTGTCTACTACTAGATAAATTATGTAGCATGAAATAAAAACGTGTTTTTTTTTTTAATTTTGTCTTGTACATAATTATTACATTCTCGTTTGGTTTGAATGACAATGAACACGAAAGTTTGGTTAGCCCCGCTATGCTCTAGTCCCGCTATGCTCGATTCGAAAAATACCTACTAAAAAGTGCCGCCATGCACGAAATCACATTCACGGGCAGTGATGAAGAAAAGTTTTACAGGGTCATATTTTATGTAACCACTAGTTGACCCGGCAAACTTTGTTTTGCCATAAAAACACCAAACATTTATCTACCCTACCTACCCTACCCTACCCTACCCTACACTACCCTACCCTACCCTACACTACCCTACCCTACGCTACACTACCCTATCCTACACTACTCTACCCAACACTAGCCTACACTACCCTAACCTACACTAACCTACCCTACCCTACCCTACGCTACCCTACCCTACCCTACCCTACCCTACCTACCTACCTACCTACACTACACTACTCTACCTACCTACCCTATCCAACCAAACATTTTTTTTTTTTTTTTTTGCTTTCAATCCTTTCCTGTATTCTGTCGAACATAACAAAAAAAGAATTATTCAAATCGGTCCAGCCGTTCTCGAGTTTTAGCGAGACTAACGAACAGCAATTGATTTTTATATATATAGATTTAAAAAGTAAATTAAGAAAATCTAGTATGTAAATGCCATTACTTTCGCGAAAAAAAGTTAATAAACGTTCCGTTTCATCATACTAATGCACACTCGCAATGTCGCCACTCAACACCTCGTCACGTCATTAATTTAAAAAATAAAGTGTTCATCCATTCCATAGAACTGTGAAAAACAAAACGTCTTGCCGTAAAAAGAGCAACGTAACCTAAAAATATTTCGAACTAAAATGTCGATGTGTTTAGTTTAATTTCAATATTTTTCAGTTTCCTGCTCAATTTAATTGAATTCAAACACTTTTCTTTCCAACTGTACCTTTGTTTACTTAGAATCTAAGAATTTCGTGCATAGCGGCACTTGTAAGTAGATATTTTTTGAATCGAACATAGCTGGACTAGAGCATAGCAAAACTATTCGGCACAGTTAGAAAAGTAACATCATTTTTAATCCAATATTGCAGTCCAATATTTTTTTATGCTTACCTGTGTCAAGCTACTCTCTCAAATAAATTATTATTAGCAAAAAATTTCTGATAAAAATTTTAATTGAACAAAATCATTATATTTCTAGATTTTATGTTTCACAATGAGCTCACTCTTGATATCGATAACGCCAGATGGAAAGCTATGGATTAGTACAGGGGTAGTATCACTAATTACTGCCTTATGGGGTACGTATCTTAAAAATAATAAGACCGTCACGGTCCGTAAGGTTGTAGCCAGATATCCGCCTCCCCCTCCCCCCCACGCGGCCTTTACGTCGTGTGCACTTCGTGCGAATCGACCTTCGATGAAGTATACACCTAGATATAGGATCCCATACAAAACAGATCTTAAAAACTGACGCCAATTGTGTTTAGGTAATTCTAAGAATTGTACTTGGAATAAATAAACATTAATGCAAATTCAACCTTAAATGCAATGTTTAAAGTTGCATTCACAAAACGCTGTACAAAAAGCAATAAAAAAATTATGAGCTCAATACAAATTAAGTCTTAAACCCAAGTATTAAACACTAAATTACAATGAGCCAAAAAAAAACAATTCGAAATTCGATTTTTTAAAATCTATGTTCGAGCTTGAACAAGGAACGAGTGGAGTCGAAACGTTCAATTATTTCTTTATATCATCGATCTATAAAAATACTAGATTAAGAATCAGGAACGAAAATAAGTAGCTCAAATGGCCACAAACACTTAGCTACCTATCTTTCTATACTATAAAAATCAATTGCTGTTCGTTGGTCTCGCTTAAACTCAAAAACGGCTGGATCGATTTGAATAATATTTTTTTTTGTTTTGTCCGCTCGATTATAGAGACAGTTTAAAATATATATATATTCGTGGGCAGGTACTTTCCGTTACGTCTTTACTTTCCGTTGTCGCTTTCCTGCCGCGTACAATTATGTAAGAAATTGTTTCAATAAAGTTTTTCCACATGTAAGAAGAACATTACGCAGATGGTATTTTACTATAGATCACAGCCTGGTTTTACTAACGAGTCGATGTGTGCTTTGAAATTCAAAAGAATTAATTTATTCTTTAGTAATTGACGAGATTTCTATTAGACGTAAAAAACACGGATCACTAGAAAAAATCTTTACAAACTACTCCATTCATTCTCTGTTCCAGAACAGTCAATGTTTGTTACAATAGTTGGCGCATTCGCTTTGTCGACGCAAACGTTGGTCAAACAATCATAATATTTGGTAATTAATTCATATTTTCTATTAAATTCGGTTTTTACTTTATGAAAAACACTTAATGATATAAACTTACCGAAAAACAGATATTCCTTACAAAATCAAGGTGTTACGGTGGTTACTTTCACAGTTTTTGAACGCACATTGCGGCATTTTTAAGGTATTAATGTTGGCTATGATTGGACCATACTAATTTTGAAATAGGGCCACAAACTTATTTGTGGCCCAATTTTTCGGCCCGTTTTTGAAGCGCTGACCGGGAATCTAGGTGTATCTATTCTTCATCGAAGGAATCGACACAGAAAAAATAATACTATAAAAAAAAAGATTCACACATTTCGTGCGAGTTGAATTCGTGCGAATCATACAATAACCTGGATTAGTAGGTTTACGATGGAAAGAGCGTGTTCAGAAGGTCACTCTTGCATTTTAGATTATTTAGATTTATTTATGATAGGGATAGGAATAGGGATTTTGGAAGAACTGATACTCTTCTGAAGTTAGCATGACTACCTACTGAAAAATACGGATACTGTCCATAACAGCAGACCCCTTTTACACGAGACTTATGTATAACTGGCAAAAACCACCTCCTCAACCTTAAGGATTACCGCCGTTTTTAGGGTTCCGTACAAAGGGTAAAAACGGGACCCTATTACTAAGACTCCGCGGTCCGTCTGTCTGTCTGTCTGTCTGTCACCAGGCTGTATCTCATGAACCGTGATAGCTAGATAGTTGAAATTTTCACAGATGATGTATTTCTGTTGCCGCTATAACAACAAATACTAAAACCAGAATAAAATAAATATTTAAGTGGGATTTCCATACAACAAACGTGGTTTTATTGCCTTTTTTGCGATAATGGTACGGAACTCTTCGTGCGTGAGTCCAACTCGCACTTAGCCGGTTTTTGTATGTTTTTTTACAAATATAGATCGAATCAAAATATTTTTAAATCGGCCCTCAAGATAGCCACAAATAGGACGAAAATAACCGAAAAACCATTTCTCTTTGGTATAAACAGTCGTTTAATCTGAGCGGGCGAGAGTGAAATGTCGCTAAGGACGGACACATATTTGCGATTGGTCGACAATCGCATCGACGATGAACCATCATAGTTTATTAGTTTACTTAGAAGTATTTGAGAGCAGTAGTGGAAAAGGCCGTGACATATTACAAGTTGAAAGTAGGTTGTAGATTCGAAACCAGGTAGGCACGTTCCTTTTTGGGGTTCTGATTCTCAATTGGAAAAAAAGAAAGCCTTATAGGATCCCTTCGTTGGCTGTCTGTCCGTGTATCAAGTCCTTTTTCTCTAGAACGACTGGAGGAAGCAAATTGATATTAATATCACATACTCAAGTCTGAAATCTTTTGGAGCTGGGAAAAAAAAAAACTTCTAAATCAACGTAATCAAAAGATACGCCAGTTTATATCACATTTTTCGCAAGGGAATGAAAAACCTGTAGGATACTTCCGACTGACCTAGAATCATGAAAATTTACAAAAAGCTATTTCTTATAGCCCAATTAAAGGAAAAATATGAAAACCGAGAAATTCTTTGTAGCTTCTTAAAAATATGGCGCAAAAACCGGTCCGAGTGAGAGGGCTCCCGTTGGTAGTGTGTCTCTTTCTAATGAGGTGACCATGACCAAACATAACACGGGACAAATTGATTGTAAAAACAATAGTGTAAGTATCCCAATATAATGCATTTATGCTACCTAACTACGCTACCTAAACCTACCAAATTCATTGAAAAAAAAAAAAATGTGGATATTTTTTGGAATCTTACACTTACCGAGTCGGTGTCGATCGTACAGAATTTCGACATCCCATGTTTTTCCATTGGTGTCGTAAGAGGCGACTAAGGGACACAGCAGCGTTATCTGTGCATTTGTAACAACCATACTGGAATCGCCAACCCGCCTGCAAAGCACTCCCCATGAATAGCACAAATAAAAAATAGCCCAAAAACGCGCCAAAAACGCCGCAAACCTGGTGGTCTTTTTTTTTTTTTTTTGTTCGCCCTGTTCGGGCTGGCTAAGGTCTTGGACCATACCGCCTCGTCTTCAGTGCAATTTTAACATTATTTAGTAGATATGCATTAGAATACGGGTGTAACAGATTCGAATGGTTTTTGGAGTATTTGGCAGCAAATTGTATCGAGTCAGCCTTCCCAGTAAGCTTTGCGGAGGTAGTCAATACTACAATAAAATTCTCCGCTCCACTATCCTGAGATCGCTTCTGTCAATGATTTCACATATTGTCCAGTTGCGTAGACAGTTGAGACACAAAACTACACTATTTTTTTATCACAATATCCACTAGGAATCAATTTGCAAATAATATTAACAGCCGCTGAACTTCACTCGAAAAAATCCCGCCAAAAACTCCAACCTGGTGGTCTTACATTTAGTATTACCAGGCCCAAACATTTAAAAGTACTACTCTTACTCAGTATTAATGTTTTTTTTTTTAAATACAATGAATTTATTAATTATACTTGACTTAATGTCCTTTAACCCCTAGATGGGGCAGAGGGCGTCCACAGATGTCCTCCATCGCGATCGGTCTTGAGCTTCACGCTTCACCTCGCTCCATGTCATTCCGATGCTCGTCGCTTCTGCCAACACTGTGCGACGCCAGGTTTGACGGGGACGGCCACGCTTTCGTTTCCCCTGGGGATTCCAGTCCAAAGCTTGTTTGGGTATGTGATCGGGACCCCTTCGGAGCGTGTGGCCAATCCATCTCCACTTGCGACGCTTGATCTGGCGGTCGATCGGGCTCTCGTGGCATTTCTCCAACAGCTCTACATTGGAGATGGTCTCGGGCCAGTAAACTCCGAGAATACGACGAAGACAGCGGTTGACGAAGACTTGTATTTGGCGTGAGATGTCCTTTGTGACCTTCCACGTTTCGCACCCGTAGAGCAGCACGGATTTGACATTGGACCCGAAGATTTTGAGTTTAAGCCTTCGGGTCAGTTTCCGCGATTGCCAAACAGGTCTCAGCTGCGCGAAGGTTGCTCGGGCTTTGGCGATCCGTGAAACGATGTCCTCTTCACTTCCCCCAGTCTCCGACACGACACTCCCGAGGTATGTAAATTGGTGGACGCGTTCCACTGCCTCTGTGCCAATCAGCAACGGTGAGTGGTTCTTCACACCAGTTCTCATTTCCTGGGTCTTCCGGATGTTTATTTTGAGCCCCGTTTTTGCCGCTTCCTGGCGTAGATCTTTTAGCTTTGCTTGCATATCGGCGTGGGTATGACTCAGCAGGCATAGGTCATCAGCGTAATCCAAGTCTTCCAAGACGTTGGATAATCCCCACTCTATGCCGCGGCGCCTGTTATCGTAGATGCGAAGCATAATTCCATCAAGAACGACCAGGAAGAGGAGCGGTGACAGGAGGCAGCCTTGGCGGACACCCGCGTGCACTGTTACGTCATCCGATATGAGGCCGTTATGAGTAACCTTACAGGAGTATTTCTTATAAATACTCTGCAACAGACGGACTATTTTCGGCGGCACTCCAATTTCCAGTAGGCGGGACCAGATACTAGACCACTTCAGCGTATCAAAGGCCTTAGGATTAATTATAGGAACTGTAAAAATATTTAAATACGTTTCAAAGTTTCATAGACTTTGAAACGTATTTAAATATATTTTTTTATTCGTTCGTTTTGGTATAACATAAAAATGAAAAATATAAAATTTTCTACCATTTCTACCAAATCCAATGATTAGTTGAGCTAGCAAGATGTCAGACAAGGACACACTACCAGCGGGAACCCTCTCGCCAGGACCGCTTTTGGTTAGCTACCGCTTATAAGGAAATAGCTAACCTAGGCGTATGATATTAGATTTCATTCTAACTGAACAAAAATTTTTGGTGCTCAATCTAGTAGTAAGAAATACGTATATTGGTATAAGGTCTTTGGGATGGACCGTTTAAATTTTTTAAAATCAACTGTCATTTCCCGATACGGATGAATGGACAGCAGTATTAACTTATAATTTGAAATTGGTATACTGACCGCAACCTTTATGGATGTATGGCGACTAAAGATTTTCTTTTTTTGATGGGCTCGTGCTTGACACAGCAGTCAGCACATTACAGGCAGGTTACATTATGTTGGAGTATTGTAGACAGTAAACTCTTTGTAGTAAGTATTTCTATTCCATCCTATTTCTGTGTTCCTGTAAGAAGACTGTACTATATCGAGCAAATGAAACTTTTGTACGCGCGCTCTGTCGTTTGTCTATGGTTTCGACAAATGATCATTGAGTATTGCCACGGTAAAGATACCATCTTTACCGTGGCAAAACTCAATGATCATTTGCGGATGTCGGTTTCTAGGTCTACCTATATTTAATATGTTTTATTTATATATTTGTATTATACTTGCACATACTTTGACCCACCTTATGTGTTTTTTTTTCTATTTTGTTTGTTATTTAAATATTCTTCTATTTTATTTTTTATTATATAAGTCCCGTTTCCGTAAGTGTGTCCGTGGCATCAACAGTGGGCCCTATCAGAAAATCAGCGCAGCGTTATTACCTATTTTGGATATCGCTGCACATGCTGAGATAGGAGCCTTTTTGGTCTCGCACGGGGTTTTAATTTTATTATTGTTTAATTGTATGCTTATTTCTCGTGTTTTCTGTGCGGGTCACAAATAAATATTTTTCTTTCTTTCTTTCAACAGATTATGATATTGATCGCAAGTGTACGCCCAATCTTATACCGATTGAACTCAACACCGACTACCATGTATGATGTATGACTGTTTGTCGCATTAGGGAGACATATAAATAGTACCCATAATGGAGCCAATAAACGGATTACAGATTATTGATCCAGTCCAAAGATGAATGGATGCGGAGATGTTTTTCAATTGGGAAAAATAAAATAAACAGTTGTAGGTTCTAGGTCATATTTAGTAAGAAAAATAGAATTGTTTTGCTTGGGATTTCTTTGTTGGAGATGTTAAAAGATAGGCAAATTACAAAAGGTAACGCCTATCAGCCAAACAAAAAAATGCCTCAACTGAACAACAATGAAAGATTCGATAAATTGTATTACAAATCGTAGGAAAATTACAATTTTAATAATTATCAAAACACTAGGTAGAAGCCAGATCCATTTTTTTAAATTTTGTTTATGTTAGGTCCAACCGAACTCTGTGTTCAAAAACGTAAATCGTATGCAGAAGTAAAATCACATTTGTTGGGCGTTCCCCTTTTTTCTTATATCATAACAACCGTAAAGTGTTCCGAATGTATAGAAAACCCGTGATTGTATGAACAACGTGTAGGTACAATGGTCCCTTTTCAGGTCTTGAGTTTATTTTGTTACACGTTGTAGGTAGTAAAGGCCTTTCTTTATTTTGACAGACCTGGCTTTTGGTAACACACAACACAATATTTAATACACACAAATTGTAAGGCTCAATTTTTGATGGCAGACATACCTAATTATATTTTTTTGATGTGAGGCCCTTTGTGTGGGACGCAACGCAACATGTGTCGATACCCTTGCATCATCCCATCTTCTTAGCAAGACGGGCTGTGCTGGAGCAGCTGCTGCTGATGCCGAAAACTCAAACAGCGCAAATACAACAATACTACTACTAATTCCTCCTAGCCTTAGCTTCCATTATCGGACTACAAGACGTACGGCGATGCGTCATCAGTACCTGGTGGACATCTCACCCATACGCACCAAACATTTTGGGAATACTTTAATTATGCGTACAGCAAAGGAGTGGAATTCCCTGCCGGAGTCTGTATTTCCTGATAGCTACAACCTGGTAGTCTATAAGTCAAGAGCGAATAGGTTTCTTCTAGGAAAGTGTGCTACAGCTACATCGTCGACCAAATCATCGTTTACCATCAGGTGAGATAGTGGTCTAGCTCAAGCCCATCACGAAAAATAAATAAAAGACGGACTTAGTTCTAACTCACCAGCATTTGAACAAATGCTTTTCATGAATGTTCTTGTCTATCGGTAGAATATATGTCAATGTTTATAGCTAAATAAGTACCTATTGCCACAAAATAGAAAGTATACAGAAGGGGCACTCCCACCGTTTAGAAAATTGACAGCTAAATTTGACAGATTCACTAGGGTTGCTACTATATAGATTCCGAATTAAAAAGAGAGTAGGTTGTATAAGTTACAAACATAAATACATCGTTTCGTCTAAACATACATCATATCATGCTAACATGCCTTAGAGGGTAGACAGAACATCATATATCCATTTAATATCACGACGCCACATACGACGAAGATTGGAGGGTAACAAGACGTAACAATAGTGTAAAAATGAGCCCACTTAAAACATTAAATTGTGAAAAGCACAAAGCTCAACAAAATAATTTATTATATTCCTAGATATTGAATTTCTAATTTGTCATCTTGGAAAATTTAAGAGCTTTGTAACTTAAATGAATGAAAGAACGAATAAAAAAAAAAAGTACATTTGGTCTGTAACAATTAATTATGGTAACCCAGCCAATGCAACCTTGTTACAGTAATTAATGTATGAATGACGTGACAAACGTCCGCACAAAGCACTTATGACAGCCGCGTTGAGCTCGGACCAATATTGCCGAATATTCCCTGTAAAACCGCAATGTGTGTGTGCAAAATTACGCTTTGTTCGAAGTGGCCTCTCTATCTTCGGAACACCGCCGCTTACGTGCTTTGTGCTATTGCGAAACAACAAAATGACAAAACAAACCATTAGCATTTCATTTCGAAACATCAAACTGGAACACTGTATTTATGTTAAAAGCTGTACTTTACTAAAGTACTTAACTTACATCAACTTAATGTTTAACTAACATTAAAATGACTGACAGGTCACTTCGTGTTTTTGTGTAATCAATTGGTACTCTACTAACTTGTTATTGTGTAATATATCTGGGCTAGTCGACAAATATTACTTTGTTTTCATTTTAAAGTTGCTGCCCAGTTCTTCTTCTTATGAAATTACCAATTGAAACCGTGGACTCGCTTCTGGTATTTTTAGGTAAATGACTATGTAGATCTATGTGAAATAATTTATTTTTGTAATTTTCACTTCAATAATATAATTATTTCTATGTTTTAATGCACCTGCCATGTTATCTCTCCACCACCAGTAGACGGAAACACACTTCCATGTCGTGGCGTGGCGTGGCGTAAGATCCACCAACCAAACGACTCTGTTTCAGCCTAGCTACGTCAACACAACGAGTTTTATAGCCAATCAACTGCGTCAGAAGGCGCCACGCCACGCCACGACACGTAAGTGTGTTTCCGTCCTGACATTAAGTCCGCCTGTACATTACATGAAGTTATAATAAGTAAAATTTAATAAATAAAATATTTTAAGTTGTATACCAAAACTCGTTTTATTTCAAATCCGTATACTAGGAGGGATCAAAAAGTAGTGAGAACGACATACTCCTTGGTAAGAAAAAAAAATACTGGCAGGCATAGCTCAGATACATATTTGTGATATTAATAAAGAAAAAATCTTCGGTTCTCTTTTGTTTTTTTCTGAATGTAGTCATTTGTTTGCTTCGTGTCGGAACGTGTTCTCTAAAATGGAGAAAAACTAAGTGTGAGCCGTTATTAAATATCTCTGTATAAAAAAGTTAACGACGCAAGAGATTCATTGCGATTTGGAGGCAACATTAGGAAAGTCTGCTCCGCCATATTCCACTGTCGCAAGGTGAGCTTCTCAATTTCGAGTAGGGAGAACGAGCACGGAAGACGAACAACGTTGCGGCCGTCCATCGACGTCAGTCACCCAAGAAAATGTTGCGAAAGTCGAGAAAATTGTATTGAGCGATCGAAGAGTTACCATCCGATACTTAATTCAAGAAACGGGCATTTCATATGGAAGTATTCAATCTACATTGAAACAATCTTTGAATATGAGAAAAGTCTCCGCAAGATGGGTGCCGTGCCGAGAATGTTAACCGACAGTCAGAAACAAAATCGACTTGACATTTCGAAGATATTGTTGGACAAGTTTCAAGAAGATTCTGAAAACTTTTTGTCTCGTTTCGTAACAATGGACGAAACATGGGTCAACATCATTTTGATCCCGAGACAAAACAGCAATCTTCGCAATGGAAACGGCCATCATCACCGAACCCAAAGAAGTTTCTTGTCGTGGCATCGGCTGGCAAGGTTATAGGTGCACGGTTCGGCTTGGTCGTTTCCTATGGAGAAGAACCGGAAAGAAACTCCACGGTTACTCTTTTAAAAAATGGTTTGGTTTTACAATATTTCCATGTTACAGCATTAGTACTTAGATATGGGGGACAACGTTATTATATCAAAAGAAAATAAAACGAATTAAAAAGTTAATAAATGTTAGCAAGCATCTAGAAGGCCCTTGGTAGCCTCATTGTAGGCTTATACAACTTCTAATAATAAAGAAGCTTGACGAAACTAAAATTTTACTTAAAAACCTAACATCTATTGACTGTTTCCAATCCAATAGTCAGAAAAATCTACAAACGCAATAACACAGTCAGATAACTCCATACAAACTTAAATAAAAGCAGACAAAACTTCGAACAAACTACAAATTAATTCGATCGCAAACTAAACTTAGGAATACATCTTACAAGTCTAAACGTCTTCACAAAACTAAGGGTGCTTTTTCACTAGAGTGCACGAGTAATAAATTCAAAAAAGTTAATTTAATAAATAAAAAAACCCGACTTCTTTAGAAGCGAACTAAAAAGACGTAAACAAGAAGAAATTCATGCTGTGCTGACCAAAACCAGATGTATCCTCCGACTGCACAGCATGATTTTCTTCTTGTGTACGTCTTTTTAGTTCGCTTCTAAAGCACTCGGGTTCTTTGATTTTTTTACCGACTTACCAATAAGGAGGAGGTTCTATGTTCGACATTATGTATGTTTCTTTTTTTTTAAGTATTTTCACGCATATCTCCGTCAATTTTGGACCGATTTTGAATATTCTGTTTTTTTTGTTTGAAAAATTATGTTTCGAAATTGGTCCCATTTTAATTTGGTGACTATCTGGTGAAGAACTTCGAAGATATACAAAAGAACTCTTCAAAAATTACGGCAAATCATCGGGATCGGGATTGCTGCATTCGCATAGGTACCTTCACAAAACTAAGGGTGCTTTTTCACTAGAGTGCACGAGTAATAAATTCAAAAAAGTTAATTTAATAAATAAAAAAACCCGACTTCTTTAGAAGCGAACTAAAAAGACGTAAACAAGAAGAAATTCATGCTGTGCTGACCAAAACCAGATGTATCCTCCGACTGCACAGCATGATTTTCTTCTTGTGTACGTCTTTTTAGTTCGCTTCTAAAGCACTCGGGTTCTTTGATTTTTTTACCGACTTACCAATAAGGAGGAGGTTCTATGTTCGACATTATGTATGTTTCTTTTTTTTTAAGTATTTTCACGCATATCTCCGTCAATTTTGGACCGATTATGAAAATTCTGATTTTTTTGTTTGAAAAATTATGTTTCGAAATTGGACCCATTTTAATTTGGTGACAATCTAGTGAAGAACTTCGAAGATATACAAAAGAACTCTTCAAAAATTACGGCAAATCATCGGGATCGGGATTACTGCATTCGCATGGGTACCTTACTAAACAACTTGCCTATTAAGGTAGGTACAACTAAAAAGTCAAAAATAAAATATTTTTTACAAAAAAATAGTACCAACTTACTACAATAAAAAAAACTACAAAGTGAAATATAACTTTATTTTTGGAAGTCGGCGCCCATTACGATAGAAAATTGGTATCAACGAAAGACGCCCACTTTCAAAAATAAAGTTATTTTTCACTTTGTAGTTTTTTTTATTTGGAAGTCGGTAGTATTTTTTTGTAAAAAAGTTTTTTATTGAATTTGAACTTTTTTTTATAACTTATTAGTTACTTTTTTTTCGAATTAGGTACATTTAAACATATAAGTGTCATATATTTATGAAATCACCTCTTAAATCCCTTTATTTTGATACCCCACACGATGGGTATGGAAGAAAAAAGTGAACGTGAAGTGACGCCCGCGCAGAGCTGAAAAGTGTACGCTACGCGTCCTCACACTGCTAAGCCACACACCGTTCACAGCTTCGCTACACATCCCCGCACCTCGCAAACTCTTCGCACGGCTTTTTTTGGAAAGTGTCCCACATTTTCACACCACCGCTAAACATCCTCGCCTCGCCTAGCTATTCCAGCACATCTTTAGTGGACAAGCACCCTAAATCAATGAAACTCTATTCATTCTTCCTGTCCCCTTTTATTCATTACCCCAGTTTCGGGTTCCAACGTCGAGAAACTTTTGGAACGGATCTGATCCTGTTTTGTGCTACATTGCTTCTATTTTTGGGATAAATTAACTCTATAGAAAGTTTTGTTGAATGATCTGTTATAATCTTGCATAGACACTTTCTTCAACGGAGTTTCAATTGTATCGTTGCTGTTCTAAGTAGAAAAGTATAATTATAAGTAATAGTGAAATATCTAATCTTAATCATTGTCTGTCTGTGCAGGCAATACTTTTCCTTCCAAACCCCTCTAATGGACCATATAATCAGGATAGAGCAGTATTTGAATTACTTGTAATTAAAATACAAATACATATTTGTAATTCAATTACTTCTTACAAAATGTAATTTGTAATTGGTATTTCAAATACCTGACGCTGAGGTATTTTGTAGTTAGTATTTGAAATACTTATGGCTTCAAAACAAATTTGAATATAAATATATTTTGCGTTCTGCAGAAAATAGCGCTTGAAATCTTTCGTAAGCAAAATGGCGACCGCTAAATATGTCAATCCGTAAAGTTGGTAACACTGCACCTGTACTGTACGACAAATTGTCAACATCACATCACATCATCAGCCTATTAATGTTCCCACTGCTGGGACACAGGCCTCCTCTCTGTGAGAGGGAAAGGGCCGTAATCCACCACGCGGGCCCAGTGCGGGTTGGTGGATGTCACATTTCTTCGAATTTTTGGTTCTAGGAGATGCCGGTTTCCTCACGATGTTTTCCTTCACCGTTTTGAGAGCAGTGGTGAAGAAATAATTTTCACAAAGTAAAGCGCCTGCCTGGGCTCGAACCCACGACCTGCAACTTGTAAGTCGCGGCCGATACCACTGGGCCACCACTGCTCTCCAACTTAATTGTCAACACCTTACTGTAATTTGTATTTTAATAAAAATAATTAACATACATAATCATCATCATCCTTATTATGTTTGCACTGCTGGAACACAGGCCTCCTCTCTCTATAAATACATGCGAGATAGTATTTTGCAATTTGTATTTTAAGCAAAGCGAAGCATTTGTATTATTTGTATTTTGCCCAGCTCTGCAGGAATAATATACGTATTCTTACAGGATTGGCCAAATTTTGCCCGTAGTCACGTATTTAGTCAATACCTATAATTATTTAGTGTTGGCACAACATGTCTCCTTTAATACTTCTTTAATAATCTGCATCTCATGAGTCGCCCGTTTTTGGTGAAGATTAAAAATAATAAAAAAGAATCATCAAAAAATCTCCATTCATACTCAAAACTCCCAACACGCCTTTTCCTGGACTAGTTTCTTAAGGAAATAATACAACATCATTCAAAAAAGAAAATAAACAATAATATCTACAAAAAAAGTAGTGTAAACGTTTATAAACACTACCCCTGTCAAAATAAACTGCCCAGTTACTTCGTGTCGACCTCTGTGCCCCGGGACACAAAGTTATTTCAAGAAAAACTAAATAAATAAGTCCTAACACTGAGCGAATCAACAAAAAAATTGTCTACACAGAGACATGGACAACTTTGATTTAGTTTAGTAGGAGTTTCAAGGTTTATGGCTTTTTTTCTGGACTGGTAAAATTATGGAGAAAAATTATAATGTTTTTAGGGATGTATCTCACTTCGATTCAAATCTATTTTTTGTTAATTAATAACGCCTTAGCGGCTGAATTAATATAGATACAACTAGCGGATGCCTCGCGGTTTCACCCGCGTAGTTCCCGTTCCCGTGGGAATACAGGGATAAAAAAAGCCAACATAAAAGACGTAAACAAGAAGAAAATCATGCTGTGCAGTCGGAGGATACATATACACATCTGGTTTTGGTCACAAGCTGGCTGACCAAAACCAGATGTATCATCCGACTGCACAGCATGATTTTCTTCTTGTTTACGTCTTTTAAGTTGGCTTTTTAAGCAGTCGGGTTTTTTGTTATTTAAAAAAAAAAAAAGGCTTTTTTGTTATTTATTTTTAGAATTAGGTACATATTAACATAATAAGTAATATATATTATTGTAATCACCTCTTAAAACCCTTCATTTTGATACCCCACAGGATGGGTTTGGAAGAAAAAAAATTTGGGCATCTACCATAATTGGGGCCCAAAATCTGACATTTATCTATTTTGCAATTTTAATGTAGCCAGTGACACTCGCAGGGTTAAGACGAATCGATTGCCGTAAGAATGATCAAAATAGGCCAACGCGTTTGGTCTCTAGAACGCCATTTAGGAACAAACATACATACATACATACATAGACTGATAAACACAATACCCTCCTTCGGCAGTCGGGTAAAAAGTAGCCTATGTCACCCGGGGATAGTGTAGCTTCCCAACACTGGAAGAATTTTTGAAATCGGTCCAGTAGTTTTTAAGTTTATTCGTTACATACAAACATACAAGCCTTTCCTCTTTATTACTAGCTGTTCCCCGCGACTTCGTCTGAGAAGCATTAGTAATTCGAATAGCTTATTTTTTATATCGCGGCATAATATTGTGGGTCTTCCATATAAACTTCTACCCCGCTTTCCGCCCCTTAAGTATGATCACCGGGATAAAAACTATCCTATGTCCTGCTCAGGGTCTCAAAATATCTCCAAACCTGCCGAAATTGCATCTAAATGCGGTTTAAGCGTGAAAAGGTAGACAAAGTTACTTTCACATTTATAATATTAACTCCGCCCGCGACTTCGTTCGAGTGAAGGCAACCAAAAATAAGCTGTTATTAAACCAAATAAAAATGTGTTTTCGTAGCGTTCTAAGGTATACAGGTTTGGGACGATTCGTTATTTGGCTCAAAGAATAATAAATTTTATCTACACCCATGCTATAAATCCTCTGTAAAAGTTCTTGAAACTGTTAGTGCCAACATTAAAACAGCCAGTGTCATAGTAACCATAATATCATCCAAACGGGTGTTATAATGTCGTACTAAATTTCATAATGCAACTCCTTTTTACTCATCGAACAGCCACATTCTCATGGCATCTTTATGAATTTCAAAAAAAAGAACATTGTCATGCACGCGCGTTTCACTACCACAGCGCCGTAATTTAAAAAAAAACTTTTTCGAATTTTTGAATTGACGACGTATCCCGCCATTTTTGTTCAATAGTACACAAGTGTTCAACAGTATTGAAAAAAAAAATATTTTTGTTATTTACAAAAATGAGTGATACAAGCTTTGATAACAAACCACCAGATATTTCTAATGCAGCAAAGGACATTTCTAACCAATTATTACCAGAAAAGTCGAGAAAACATTATGAAAAGACGTACCAAAATTTGATGAATTGGAAAATATCAAAGAGTAGAACATCATTTTCTGAAGATGTGCTATTAGTATATTTTCAAGAATTATCAGCAAAATTCAAATCTTCATCCCTATGGGCCTTCTATTCAATGCTGAAAAGTACGCTAAGTATTAATACCCTATGGTTTCAGAACCTTTATGGAGGATTCATATCATGGGTATCAGTTGCATACAAGACTTTATCTACATAAAGTCTTGTATGCAACTTTTATAATTAGGTATTAAAACACTCATGTGATACTATTATCACACTCGGCTTCGCCTCGTGTGATAATACCACATTCGTGTTTTAATACCCCTTATTATACAACAGTTGCATAAATAACTATTAGGTTACTGCCACAAAGTAAAATCCTCCCCTTGAAACTTAATAACGCCTTTTTCTCTTTTTAAATTTTTCTTTTATGTTAGTTATATTGCTCAGTAAGATTCCTTAAATAAACTTTAGCATCACTTAATCCTATAAGGAGGATGGTAGTTTTGAAAATCGTATTATGTTAATTTTGATTATTTATTTTATCCCCAAGGAATGAGATTTTTCATACAAACAAATTGCCCCCTTTTCACCCCCTTAAAGTTTGACAGTTCAGTGGCGTCTGCGATCCGGCAAACGCAAGTTAGGAAGTCCGACCTGGTCAAGGCTGCGGGAGTCCGCTGGATGCGAATCGCACAGGACCGATCAGTGTGGCGACGTTGGGGAAGGCCTATGTCCAGCAGTGGACGTTTTTGGCTGAAATTATGATGATGATGAAAGGTTGATTTTCCGAAAATTCCTTATTCATGCTCCCCTAGATCCTTACATCAAAAACGAAACCTTGTCTAGTAAGATTCTTAGCAAACTTTAACACCCGTTAATCCTATTATGGAGGGGAGATTCGAAAAAATATAATGATAACCTTTTATTGTTTACTTAGGTTGTTATCTAGGTCAACTATCAAGTTTATTAACCCAAGACATACTATTTTTTAACAAAACTCACCTGTTAAATCGTATTTTGCAGGAATAAGTTTCGAAAATCTAATAATATCAACGTTTATTGTTTACTTAAGTTGGTCTTTGTGTCAAGTTTGAAGTTTATTAACCCAATAAGTAATATTTTACAAAAAAACTTTAACACCCCACAAATCGACTTTTGGGGGTAGTTTCTAAAAACTTATAATGGCCATCTTTATTGTTTACATAAGTTGATAATATATCAAGTTTATTAATCCAAGAAATAAGATTCTTCAAAAAACCTTTAACACCCCCTCAATCGTCTTTTGGGGGTAGTTTCAAAAAACTAATCATCACAACCTTTATTATTCATTTAGGTTAGTATATGTGTAATGTTTCAAGTTTAGTAACCCATGAAATAAAATTATTCGATACAAACTTCAACACCCCCTAAATCGAATTGTTGGGGAAGTTTCAAAAAACTAATAATGTCAACCTTTATAATTTACTTAGATTATTATTTGTGCCATGTTTCAAGCATATTAGCCGAAGGAATTAGATTTTTCATACAAACTTTGCCCCCCTTTTTCACCCCCTTAGCGGTAGAGTTTCGGAAAATCCTTTCTTATCGGATGTTTACGTCATACAATAAACATACTCTCCAAGTTTCAGGTCTCTACAATCAGGTTTAGGCTGTACGTTGATCCGTCAGTCAGTCATTCAGGACAAAGCATTTTATATGTATATTTAGGGAATAACTTTCTATTTTTATAACGATGTGTATAAAAGGCAGCGAGCGCGGCTGTATCGGTCATTTGCTCGCTGGCCTTCGTAGAGTGCGGTAGTTGTCGACGTGATTTGTTATTGTCTGTCAAATTGATTCAAGTTGGTAAGGGTGTTATAAAGCTCTGTAAGTACATGCTATTTTGTTACTGTGTGATTGGTGTCTTATTTCTTTAAGTAAATGGTGTAAAGTGCGATAAAACAGATTTGTAGGGTACTTTATTTTTTTGTTATTAAAATAATTAAATGCGTTCAAGACTGTTTGTTTTTTTTTAAAGGAATTTGCTACTGAAACCTTATTTCAGAAGTGGGATTCTTTTCCAAAAAAACGCCCACTAAATTCTGCTGTTGATTTTGTAGTATCGGTTACAAAAATAAGACACCAAACAAACGCTTTATTTCAAAAACTTCGTTCTTGTTTTGTGATTTAATATGGCCGATAGCCGGCATGAATCTCGTGACAGGTCACGTCGACACGATAGGCATCGTAGATCTCGGGATGGGTCTCGGGATAGGTCTCGGGATAGACTTCGGGATAGATCTCGTTCGCGAAACCGTTCTCACTCTAGGAGTAGAATTTATCACACGAGTAGATCACGATCAACCAGTAGGGTGCGCCCGCGATTTAATCTAGGCGATCAAAATGTGACAATGCAAAACACATTACAATCGATTCTGTCTCGTTTAAATAACCTAGAAACAGAACGCTCCACTTTACGTAATGCGACAGAGTTTCATAGCCAGCTAGTTCAGAATAGCACGCCCATAAGGTCTCACACTCCCCCGGTCAGTGAATTACAGAAAGCTCAGGCCCTTCAGACCAGAAACCCGATATCTGAAACTTTGTTGCCTAGTTCAACGGCCACGTTAAATATACCCACGGCCGAGAGCATTACGACCGAGGTGCCGAGTGTCGACACCCACCCCCGTAACGAACAATCTGTGACTGATTCAGCGCGGATATTAGCTGAAGCAATTAGATCGATAAGTTCGGACAAAACTCAAAAATATTTCGTGTCTAACTTCGATCCTACTATCAATGACATAGATGTTTGGTGTGAGGAAGTTGAAAGAGCCAGAATTTCTAGTAACTGGGGAGACTCGGAGTGTCTATCGCGTGTATCGATATGCCTTAAAGGGGACGCACGCACCTGGCTAAATGAGTGGGTGACCAGTGACCGAACGTGGACAAATTTCGTTAACGAGTTTAAACCCTTGTGCCCACGGAAACTCGATTACGCAAATATTCTTTATGATACGATGCATACGACCTCTGATAAGTACAGCACATATGCTGAGTATGCGAGAAGGACGTTACTACGCCTCAAAATAGTTAAGGGACTGAGTGACGAACTGATGACTTTGATAGTCATACGCGGTATAACAGACGCTCAGGTTAGGGCCGCGACCGCCAACGCTAATCTAAAGTTACACGATCTAGTTTCATTTTTATCCATTTATACCAAACCTTCGCGCACTAAATTCGAAAACCGGAATCATCATCCCATGCCATCGAATAATAATCGTTCATCAAACTTAAAATGTTTTGCCTGCGGAAAACTGGGACACAAATCTAACGCTTGCTCCAAGAAGCCCAAAGCTGATCAGGCATCTAATATCACTCCGGATAGTACCAATAAATTAGTCTGTAATTTCTGTAAAAAACCGGGACATAGTGAAGATGTTTGTTTTGCTAAGGAAAGATCAGGCTCACGTAATAAGCGAAACATTAATTTATGCACAACCCCCGTGGCAAGTTCCTCGCAAAGCAGCGACCTTAAGACCGCAATTATCCAGGGTATCCCTGTCGATGTTCTTATCGACAGTGGAGCCTTAAATATCTCATTAGTCTCGTCTGATGCATTGAAACACTTTACTTGCGAACGGAAACCTCGGCACCGTGTTTTGAAAGGAATCAGCGACTCTGCTATCCAAACCGACTCCTACGTTACGTTAACGATTGAGTTCGATGAAATTTCTATTGAGG
Source organism: Orthosia gothica (assembly GCA_949775005.1). Classification (NCBI taxonomy): domain Eukaryota; kingdom Metazoa; phylum Arthropoda; class Insecta; order Lepidoptera; family Noctuidae; genus Orthosia; species Orthosia gothica. The sequence goes on along the minus strand of CATKRY010000281.1, from coordinate 43,435 downwards.
CCGACTTTGTCGTAGTGCCAGGCTCTTATATGACTACCCCCGTTGTGATAGGAACCGATATTCTTAACCGTGACGGTATCACGTACGTGCGTACTAGGGATAGACAGTGTCTGAGTCGAGCCATTGGGAGGGCCGTCCACGCAGTGTCCGATGATGACTTACAGGTTAACACACCCCTTCAGGGTGCCGAACTCGAGTGTCTTAAAAACTTAATAAAACAATTCTCGAAATACCTCATATCTGGCACTGCTTCGACTACTGTCTCAACCGGTAAAATGATTATAAAGGTTACGGACGATACACCTGTTGCTTACCGACCTTACAAGCTGTCACACTCAGAAAAACTTAAAGTTCGAGAAATTGTGCGCGATTTGAAGGATAAGAGTATCATTCGCGACTCCACCTCCGAGTACGCCAGCCCCATAATATTGGTAAAGAAGAAAGATGGTAGCGACAGGATGTGCGTCGACTATAGGGCACTCAATCGGCTAACTGTTAGAGACCGGTACCCATTACCACTGATTGACGACCACATAGACAGGCTGGGCAACTTCAAATACTTCAGCAGCCTCGATATGGCTACAGGGTTCCATCAAATAGCCATTGAAGACGATTCTATTAGTAAAACTGCGTTTGTCACGCCGGAAGGACATTATGAATATCTTCGAATGCCTTACGGTTTGACGAACTCTCCCATAGTCTACCAGAGAATCATTAATGACACCCTTCGTGAGCATATTGAGGCTGGCAACGTGTTGGTATACGTCGACGACGTACTCTGTATGAGTCACACTATCGATGAAGGGATCTGCTTATTGAGAAAGGTTCTGGAAACACTCACTAGGTCGGGTTTTTCGATAAACTTACGAAAGTGCTCTTTTCTGTCCATTGAAGTCGAGTATTTGGGGCGCGTGATAAGTCAGGGTCAGGTTAGGCCGAGCCCCCGAAAAATCCAAGCACTTGTAGATGCGCCGACACCGCGTAACGTAAAACAAATCAGGCAGTTTCTAGGTTTGGCGGGGTATTTCAGACGATACATCAAGGATTATGCCACTAGAACTGCTTGTATAACACGCTTAATGAAAAAGGAGGTCGCCTTTTGCTGGGGTCCAGAACAAGAAGGGGCTAGGCAAGAGATGATAGACTGCTTGACTAAATCACCAATACTGTCAGTCTTTGACCAGTCCCTACTTACTGAAGTGCATACTGACGCCAGCAGTGTTGGTTATGGTGCAGTATTAATGCAGAAAAAGGCTGATGGTACGAAGCATGTAGTCGCTTACTATAGTAAAGCCACCCAGGGCGCCGAGAGCAGGTATCACTCATACGAGCTAGAAACTTTGGCTGTTGTGAGGGCACTGCAAAAATTCCGCCATTATCTTGTTGGCATAAACTTCAAAGTCATTACAGACTGCAACGCCCTTAAAGCTACCAAAAATAAGAAGGACCTGCTTCCGCGCGTTGCCAGGTGGTGGATCTATTTACAAGATTTTCACTTTAGTATCGATTATAGAAAAGGTACCATGATGACACATGCAGACTACCTTAGCCGAAACCCAGTCCCAGATGCCATAGTGCATCAAATATCTAAGCCACGCAATTGGGCACAAATCGCTCAGTCTGCAGACGATGAGACGCAAAGTCTTCTGCAGAAGTTACAGGACGGAGAGTTAGACTCTCAACGGTACGTCCGACAAAATGACCTCCTCTATTATCGATATACGCCAGTGGGCGAGGAAGCTAGACTCCTTTGTTTTATTCCCAGAGGACACAGGTTAAGCTTACTAAGAATTTTCCATGACGAACATGAGCACGTCTGCGCGGAGAAAACTCGCGACTTAATCATCAAGTACTTCTGGTTCCCCGGTCTCCGTCAATTTGTAGCAAAATACATAAAACATTGCCTGGTGTGCATGTCAAGTAAACGTGTCCCTAGAGCCCCTCACCAACCAATTACATCCTGGGAAAAGCCTAGTACCCCTTTCGAAACATTACATACGGACGTACTTGGTCCACTACCCGAATCTGAAGGATATAAGTTTGTCTTATTGGTGGTTGACGCCTTTTCGAAGTATTGTTTGTTATATCCCATTTATAAGCAAGATGTGAGTGAGCTTAAACGCACGTTTACCAACGTTATTTCACTCTTTGGTGCTCCCAAACTTGTAGTGGCTGACCGCGGACGAATGTTCGAATCCTCGGGATTTTCGAAACTTTTAAATGAATTTGGCTGTGCTATTCATTTCATAACACCCGAAATGCACAATGCTAACGGCCAGGTAGAAAGATATGTCAGGACTGTTTTAAATATGATTCGTATTGAATCAAACCATAAGCACTCAAAATGGTCGGAACAACTGTGGAAACTCCAACTTGTTCTGAACATTACCAAGCACAAGACAACGCAAACTTCAGCTTTGAAGCTCTTGGTTGGCACGGAAGCCACCATACCTGTCGTTCGGACACTAGTTCGAGATGTTGCTGTTGAGATGTCTCAGAACCGGGAAAGCCGGCGGGAGCTGGACAGAACCAGAGCTCACCAACTGCTGACCCAAAACCAAGCTAAACAAGACGCTTATGTCAACCGACAGAGGCGAGCACCACGCATTTTTAATGTTAATGATCTGGTTTTTGTAGTCAAATACTCCCAGTCTACAGGCAAACTAGATCCTGGTATGCGTGGACCATACCGAGTGATGAAAACACTACCCAGTGGCCGTTACCAGCTAAAACTCGTTAGTGGTTCGTACGGCAAGACCACTCAGGCAGCCGCTGAGTATATGGTGCTCTGGAACGGCGAATGGTGTCCAGAGTCGTGTGCAGTTTTTTTTGAGGGTGAGTTATGATGGCCCTACACATGTGCGGTCTTGGTGAGTCGCTCTGCCATAGTTATGTTTAGTTTACTCATTGTTAGTTCCTTTTAGTTACATTCACTAATTGTAACGTTTCAGTTCCTTAATTTGGCCTTTTACATGCTCAAATATGAGTAGTAAAATAGTGGCAGATCGGCTTACTAACATGCACTCACGGTGACTGTCCGGGCCGGACGTGCGATTCAGTGATGCCTCCGTCCTCATTGGTACGTATAACGTGATCAATGATCTTGTGTGAAGGACGTGCGATTCAGTGATGCCTCCGTCCTCATTGGTACTTATAACGAGATCAATGATCTTGTGTGAAGGACGTGCGATTCAGTGATGCCTCCGTCCGCCCCAAAAGCATGTGGTATAGCTTATGTATTATTGACTGATCAGAAATATGTGATGGAACGTGCGATTCAGTGATGCCTCCGTTCTGATAGACATACCTATAGTGAGAGGTATTGGTCTATGATGAAAGCGTTGACGTGCGATTCAGCGATGCCTCCGTCAACCTCAGACAGCGGGGACGCCTTCTGTCTGATTTGTTCACAGATGCAGTTCATCACGACCGATCGCGGGCCGATGTGAAGACTGAGTAATAAAACAATGCAAGCTCAAATGCTTATTCTATTAGTTGCATGTTTTGTAAGGTTACACTTGATAAACCTAAGGCAAGTTTTAACTGTGGTAATATTTCAGATGATGAAGTGTGTGATCCCGATGCAGGGCCGTCATCAGCATCCATACCACCTAGTGCTGAAGTGACCAGGAGCAGCGGTGAACACACATCTGCGGACTTGGACCCGGTAGGAGATGAGCATCACAAGGACCGCGCCGAGGACGACGCTACGTCGGGATAGGCCGATTTAGGGAATAACTTTCTATTTTTATAACGATGTGTATAAAAGGCAGCGAGCGCGGCTGTATCGGTCATTTGCTCGCTGGCCTTCGTAGAGTGCGGTAGTTGTCGACGTGATTTGTTATTGTCTGTCAAATTGATTCAAGTTGGTAAGGGTGTTATAAAGCTCTGTAAGTACATGCTATTTTGTTACTGTGTGATTGGTGTCTTATTTCTTTAAGTAAATGGTGTAAAGTGCGATAAAACAGATTTGTAGGGTACTTTATTTTTTTGTTATTAAAATAATTAAATGCGTTCAAGACTGTTTGTTTTTTTTTAAAGGAATTTGCTACTGAAACCTTATTGTATAGATTAGTATTAGTATAGATACAGATAGTATAGATAAGTATAAGTACACATTTTAAACCCAGTTAAACCTCGGCCTTGATTAGGATATACGTAACTTAATCCCAGTATATGCCCAGTAAGTTCCCGTGGGATAGATTTCAGCTTTCGCGCGGTCGAAACTACGGTTAAAATATGGTGACGTAATGATAGTTTATTTACTACTTTAATTATACAAGCGTGATATAGTAATTAAAGCACGATTGCAAAAACCCAGATTCAAAGAGTAAAACGCGAATTAATTTTGAAAGGTTGTACCGATTTCAATCAAACGTAGCTGAGAACATACTCGACAAAGTCACCTAGAGCTATGATGCCACAGACAAACACACAGACACACAGATACACAGCAACACACGTCAAACTTATTAAACCCCTCTTTTTCCGTCGGGGGTTATAAATCCCCGAAATAGTCTCACTAACATACTGGCTTAAAAAAGAGATACCAATTCACATTATTCTTACGGATTACAAGATACCAGCAGTACAAACGACCCATAAAAACTTTACATTCTTTCAGAAACTCTACAACACATACCTACCCACAATTTACCCTAAACTGATATTCACAAAACTAGGCTATCTACTAAGTTTACTGTCAAACTTATAGCCAATATGGCCGCCAACAAAGAATGCCGCGGTCTTTGGCCGAATAAAAAGTGGACCTTAGTCTCTGATTAAATTCTTTGTGAGGTCCGGACTCCGGATGGAGTTATTAATCTTTTTTATGAGACTACTTGATAGGGTCCTTGAAGTATTACGCTTGACCATGTAGTTAAATCTTACAAGGGATGACAATGGGTTTAAGAAATGGTGCTTTGTTATTCGATAAGGTACAAGAGACGCACGATGTGAGCATGGTACAATTAGAAATTGTTCTACGGATATATTACTAATAATTTTTTTTAGAAAAATGGTCGTCGCATCCTTGTTGCACCATATAACAGTATTAGTAAACGTAGTACATAAACTTTTATTGTGTTAAATATGAAATCAACAATAAAATAAATGCGATCGATAAAACTAAGTCTGACATAAATGAGTAGAAACTAAATAAGGGCTGCTAGTTTCTCAACAAATGTATTTTTTTGTGGTGAAATAGTTCCATTTTCGATCTACGATCAACTTTCGATCACTCAGGATAGAAAGGATACGATACTATTTTTAAGTAACGATAAAGTGACAACCCCCCAAATGTCAGTTTAGTCTACGGAATAAAGAAATCAGAGTGTAACTCTTAAGAGTCTTATTTATTTAGGACCTCCGGCTCCAACGAAAGATGTACACAAAAAACACAATGAATCATCAATATGAAGTAATGACAAGTGCACCCCCTCAATTATAGGAGGCCACAGCATGCATTTTAGATTATCGACTAAATAGAAACTAAAATATAATCATCTGACAAACACAATAACTATTGCTTCAACCATTACGACCAAGCTACCACTAGTACATTATTACCTCAACGGCTACCACAGATGAATATTATTTGGTAAAATCTGTAATCTACTACAACTCTTTAACACAAAATAAATATCACAGACTGAGGACATCAGAAATAAAATCTACAATATCTTTTATTTTTTTTAGTATCTCACAATCTTCTACATACATTCCCAGGCCGCAAATATAGCAGATTTTCCTTGTAAAAAGTAAAACAAGCCGACCAGTAAGAAGCCGCAAGTTTTGCCAAACGGAAATTATATTGCCGGCTCTGAAACTTGTACAAATGCAAAACCAGTGGCACAGGATGATGGAATAACAGAAGTGTAATTGCAAACAGTACTTGGAAATCAACCTGTATCATCCGAGTTAAGAAAAATTTAAAAGGGTATTTATCATGTTTTATTTTATTTGACGGAAGACGCAGCGTTGGAAGGCCTCCCTCTAGGTGGATTAAAGACCTTGTCAGAGCTGTAGGCATCAGCTGGATGCGAGACGCATAGGACCGTTCGAGGTGGTGACACTTGGTGATATAATGATGATGATCTATCATCTGACTTTTAAAAGTCAAGGTAGTTAATGACGCTTAAAAATATTCGTTTCCTTGTGCAGAAAGCTTTCTAAAAAGGCAATACTTTTTCACCAACTTGAAGGGCATGGTTTCTTTGACTACATTGTTTTACTGCTGCTACCATAGAAAAATTACTGAATTTTAGTCCAGCATTTCTGAATTGAGAATTCGAAGTTGAGAACAAAACTTGTCAAACTTTACTTTAGCATGAGAATTGTTAAACTTTAGCATTCAAGAGAGTTCGATAAGTTCTTAACTTCAAGTTCTCAATGTATAAAACGAGAAATAGGCTTTACTGCCATGTACTCGTATAATATGTATTTTTTTTTCTGAATATCTAAAGTTTTGTTCGTTGCCAATGTAAATGAAAAGGCACCATTGGCTTTTAGGCTTTTAAATACTTACGACCAAGTGGAACTTCTGTCACTTTCACACAGTACGGCGGTTACGACGAGGTCTTAATTTCCTGACATCTGTCCCTTTTGATGCGGCTTCGTTGTTCGGAGACATTCCTTCATCGAAGATGGAGTGAAGACTGGACTTCATGGCCTTACGGTTTGACATTTGACACCTATTGGAAGTCATTCAACACTGCCTGTCACTGGCCTGTCACGAATGACAAGAGGAAAGTAGAAGTCAACTAGAGAGCTACATGTCTGTGGAAATTGGAATTAAAAAAAAATGTCTTTTGTTCCGATTTCGCCCTCCCACCAAAAGACCCTTAGATGACCTTATAAAGGTGATTGGGATAGAGTGAATGAGAAAAGTCCGCTGATGTGTGGCGTATTTCCAGCAGTGAACTGCAACACGCTGAGTTCTTGGATTGACAAAATTCATTAGAATATTCAGCTAGCGTAGGTAGTATGTGTCAAGTCAGCGCGCGCTCGTACGCCTTCGGTTTTCTTCGTATGCCTCCTCCGGCTCTCTCTACGGCGTCTCCCTTTTGTACGAATCTTCGCTTGTACTATCTATATATTAACACTATAATTATATTAATAAAAAGGGTATTTAAACGTTAAAATTATAAATATGTTTACATATTCTCAAAATTGACGACAGCTGAATCGATTGAAAAAGTTTTAGTTTCCTAGGTGATCGGGAAGTGCCTCAAAAATCACTGCAAAAAGGTGTCGGTTTTTGGTGTCGTTTTTAGGGTTCCGTACCCAAAGGGTAAAAACGGGACCCTATTACTGAGACTCCGCGGTCCGTCTGTCTGTCTGTCTGTCACCAGGCTGTATCTCATGAACCGTGATAGCTAGACAGTTGAAATTTTCACAGATGATGTATTTCTGTTGCCGCTATAACAACAAATACTAAAAACAGAATAAATTAAATATTTAAGTGGGGCTCCCATACAACAAAAGTGATTTTTTTGCCGGGGTTTGCGATAACGGTACGGAACCCTTCGTGCGCGAGTCTGACTCGCACTTGGCCGGGCTTTTTTTTTATTGTTACACTTTTTTCGGTCTAGCCCTTCAAATCGCAAACAAATCAGAACTATAACGTGCGTTAAGGACGCTGTTACATTTTCGACGAACTCAAATTTAGGTATCTAGTCGCACACAGCAACATTACGCGTACGCACACATTGAAACTACTGAGCGCTCGATTTTATACATCACGGGAATAATCTTGGTCCTTGATATTATTTTTTAATTTTATTGAAGTTGATTCAGGAAGGTTAGTTGGCACTTTGAAAATGCATTTGATAACTGTTACAAACCGTCGTCGTAAAAAGTAGGTTATTATTTTCAACCGACTTCAAAAAAAGGAGATGCTCTATCTATTCGGCCAAACTACATATCAGATACTTATCGGGTTTTCATCGATAAATGTATGTGGTGGTATTTTCAGGGAAGGTTTTATTGTATAATATTTTAGGATCTGATAAAGATCTTCGGAGATACACAATGGAAATCTTTAATAACAAACAGCAAATGACTTGCGATTACTGTGATCGTATGTTTATGTTTTGTTTTAACCATATCATAATATATCATCACGCTTGTACGGTTTTAGGGGGTAAACAGATGTATTTAGTATACCCAATATGGGGTACCTACAAAAATTTAAAAGAGAAAAATAATAGCTTTCCTGTGACGAAAAACAATAGGTACCGACACCGACTTCCGGAAAGAATTTTATTTTTCACTTTGTTGTAGTAAGTAGGTATTTTAAAAAAAAAAACGCTACGTGAAATAAGTAGATACCTAAAACGAATTAATTTCCGGTCACAAGGATTTAAAAATGACTTGAACATTTTTCATTATATGGAATATATTAAATATTACTATCACATCATCAGTCACTATTAATGTTCCCACTGCTGAGACACAGGCCTCTTCTCTGTGAGAGAGAATGGGCTGTAACCAACAACGCGGGCTCAGTGCGGGTTGGTGGATGCACATATCTTCGAATATTTGGTTCTAGGACATACCAGTTTCCTCACGATGTTTTCCTACACCAGCAGTGCAGTGGTGAAGAAATAATTTACACAAAGTAAAGCGCCTGCCTGGGCTCGAACCCTCGATCTACAACTTGTAAGTCAAGCTAATGACATTCTACCCAAAAACCATGACAATGACACCCATGACGAAAACATGTCAAATTTTCGTCGGCGCCATCGTGTATTTTGGTTTTGACCCCATATTCGATATAAGCGACCCCAAAAACCTTGAAAATGACACCCATGTCGAAAAGCAGACAAATTTTAGTCGGCGCCATCTTGTATTTTGGTTTTGATCCCATATTCGATATAAGCGACCCCAAAAACCATGAAAATGACACCCATGACGAAAACTTGTCAAATTTTCGTCGGCGCCAACTTGTATTTTGGTTTTGACCCTGTATTCGATATAAGCATCCCCAAAATCCATAAAAATGACATCCATGACGAAAACATGTCAAATTTTAGTCGGCGCCATCTTGTATTTTGGTTTTGACCCCATATTCGATATAAGCGACCTCAAAAACTATAACAATGACACCCATGACGAAAAGATGCCAAATTTTAGCCGGCGCCATCTTGTATTTTGGTTTTGACCCCATATTCGATATAAGCGACCCCAAAAACCATGAAAATGACACCCATGTCGAAATGAAGGCAAAATTTACGTCGGCGCCATCTTGTATTTTGGTTTTGACCCCATATTCGATATAAGCGACCCCAAAACCATGAAAATGACACCCATGTCGAAAAGCGGCCAAATTTTCGTCGGCGCCATTTTGTATTTTGGTTTTGGCCCCGTATTTGTCATACATACATACATACAAACCGGTTAAAATCATAAATCTCCTCCCACCCATTCACTTGTAAACTTCCCCGTCGGCAGCTTAACCTTACCCATCCAAATCCTAAACTTACTCAGAGCTGTTTAAACCCACCCATCCATTTCTCAACCTTGTCAACAACTGCTTAACACCAACTATTCAAATCCCGATCTTACCCAAAATAATTTCTAAATCACATTCTAATAATAATAGGAAACTCAAAAATAAAAAAATAATACGTCCGATAAAATATCAACTCCTTTCGATCACGACGAGGACGGTACTCACACGCATGCACACTACAATCTTTCTATTACTTTTATCGTATTTATTTCCTGCGAGAAAGCGATACGCCCGTCCTTCCACGAGCGCTTCTGAGCGCGGAATGATGAGCGGCGGGTACAAAATGTATGAAGACGTCGGCAAGTGATTTTATTTTAGCTAATAATTAAAAAATATAATTATTTAGGTGAAAAATAATTAGCTGTACCTGTAAAGGACTATATATACCGCAATTTTTTATAATTTTGAAGATAAAATATGCTGTAAATTTACCTAAACTGGAACCTATTCGGACCCTACTTTTTTTAATTTTTTGCGATTATTGTGATGGGCAAAACGTATTTGTGCGAAAATTTTGTATGATGTCATACAATTTTTCTGATGCATAACTGGAGATGAATATATTATCTTTAAATTAAGACCATGATATCTTCAGATTGGTGATTGCTTATACATTAAAATGGTACCTCAAAAGTACTGTTATTTGTAGAAAAATGTAATAGCGTCCTTAAGGAACTCCGTTCCAAAAGAAAATAAATCTCTGAAAATGGACATAGACCTCAACTTCTCCATAACAATATCAACACAAAAATGTCCATCCAATTTACACCATAATAAACAAAAAACCGGCCAAGTGCGAGTCGGACTCGCGCACGAAGGGTTCCGTACTTGGTAAATTGCGGTTTACGATTTATGACGTATTAAAAAAAAACTACTTACTAGATCTCGTTCAAACCAATTTTCGCTGGTAGTTTACATAGTAATGTACATCATATATTTTTTTTAGTTTTATCATTCTCTTATTTTAGAAGTTACAGGGGGGGGGGACACACATTTTACCACTTTGGCAGAGTCTCTCGCGCAAACTATTCAGTTTAGAAAAAAATGATAATAGAAACCTCAATATCATTTTTGATGACCTATCCATAGATACCCCACACGTATGGGTCTGATGAAAAAAAATATTTTTAGTTTTAGTTTCAAGTATGGGAACCCCCAAAATTTATTGTTTTATTTTTATTTTTGTGTGAAAATCTTAATGCGGTTCACAGAATACATCTACTTACCAAGTTTCAACAGCATAGTTCTTATAGTTTCGGAATAAAGTGGCTGTGACATACGGACGGACAGACAGACAGACAGACAGACAGACAGACAGACAGACAGACAGACAGACAGACAGACAGACAGACAGACAGACAGACAGACATGACGAATCTATAAGGGTTCCGTTTTTTGCCATTTGGCTACGGAACCCTAAAAAGGTATCAAATATATTTTTGCACTTAGTCGGATATCTATATATATCTTGGCTTAGCAGAAGCCGATTTTGGTAAAACTTGCACTGTTACCTACGTTGAGCGATAACTAAATCCAATAAAAAAATTATCACGATCCAATAATGAGTTTCAGAGAAATGCGTGGACAAACATATATAATAGCAGCTTCGCCCGCGTGAATGTTGGAAATTATCACCAGGGAACATTCTCCCAAAATAAAAATTAGATCCTTCCTATTCCTACCTGTGTGCCAAATTTCATTCAAATCTGTTTAGCCGTTAAGACTTGAAAAGGTAAAAAAACAAACTAACAGAGTTACTTCGTATTTATACTATTAATATGGAAGTATAGATAACTTAATATACATAATCACTTAGCATCATCTTCCTGCCCTTGTCCCATGTTACTTGGGGTCGGCGCAACACGTTCTCTTCTACCATGCCATCCTGTCCCCCGTCACGCCATCACTGACTCCCTTTCTTTCATATCACTCCTCACGCAGTCCATCCATCTTTTCTTTGGCCATCCCCTCCCTCTCCATCCATCCACATCTATATTCATAACTCTTTTAGTAACATGCGTTTTATCCCTCCTCATCACATGACTATACCAGGACAAACGGTTTCCTTTCAACTTTTCTATCACTGGCGCCACTTTCAAACTTCCTTAATATACTCATTTCTCACTTTATCCATTCGTCCACTTCGTACATCCATCACAACATTCTCATCTCTGCTACATGCAATCTCTTTTCAACATATTTTTCACAGCCCAACATTCTGATCCATACAGTACGACAGGTCAAATTACGGACTTGTAAATTTTCCCCTTTAACTTGAGGGGCATCCGTGGGTCACAAATTGTTCCAGTGACCTGTCGCCATTTCATCCATCCCGAGTTTAACCTTTGCGTTACGTCTCGGTCTACCTCGCCATCCCCTTGGACAAGCGACCCCAGGATACATAATCACTTAGCAGGACTTAAAATCAAAGTAATTAAATTAAATTACACTGTAAAATATCTGTTGCCAAGTATTAAATTTAATACCCGGCTCTATTCAGAGCGTTCTTTTCTACCCTAACATACCGCCATACCTTTCTTATCAACAGCTAAGCACCGTATTTAAAGTAGTTAAAATAAGTAAAATTACTGCGTCTACCATGGAAGCAGTAAGTACTACCGTACAACAGTACAGTACTTACTACTTCCATGGCGTCAACTTATAGTAGTAATAGTAGTAACTTTGCAGTAGCGTGCACATTCCCTTCAATAAGTTTGTGCACAATGCCCCACATACATCGGAAAAGTTACCTCGGACCACAAAGTACGTAAGCGGCGGCGCGTACTTACTATTTTGTGCTCGGACCCTTGTGCCATAAGTTCCTCACTTTACAGCTGACGTAAGCTGAAATGTCAACGGTGTTTGCATTTCTTTCCACAAAGCGTTGTTTTTCACAAAGGTTGATCAACTGAGAATGCAAAGTACCTATACCAACAGGCCACTGAAGTGACTCACATTGACAACATTCTGTGTCTAGATTTGTAACTATTTCAGGTTTTCGACTATTTTTATTAAGTTTGAGAAAACGCCTAGGTAAAATTTTCTCAATGCATTATAATCATATCATACGCTTGATGCTAGAGAAGCACAGGAGCGGTAGGGACACGAAAGATGTATCGATACTTTGTGGTATCGAGTACATTTCCATTCGATACTGATACTTTTGTACTCGATACTTTGCATCCGATACTTTTACACAATGAGTACTTTTTGGTAGGTATCGTATCGAATAAGAAATTAAGTTTTAAATGGGTAATCTTAGAAATTACCCATTTAAAACTTGTGACCTTACCGGCTTATGTTTATGGTTATGGCAACATCATCCAGTTCACTCGTTCTAAACCTTCTGGGAACTTTAATGTATATGCCTAAAGTACTAAATAATTTAATTTTGTTTCTATTTTTTTTAATTTTTGATGATACAGTTGTCTTTTTCTATTATTGTACAAAATTTGTGTACCAATACCATTTGTTTTTTCATGTCCTGCCCTACTGAAGTTAAACTGACGTTATTTACTGACTGAAATTGACCTATGCTCTATGCGCATTAGGGACCCTATGAAAACTACTCGATACCTTGAAGTATCGATACTTTTGTTCCATACTTTTATGAGTACGATTTTTTTTTCCGATACTACTCATGAGTACAGTATCGATACTTTCGATTCGATAACGTGTTCCTAAGGAGCGTTCGATATCACGACGCTTGGGTGAAGCAGTGCACGTCTTTCAGCTAAAATACGACGATGATGTTCTTCAGAAAAGCCAAGTGCGCAGTACCTATAACCGGCGTGTGTGTATGACTAGATGTATGAATGTGTGTGAAGCAAAAGAAGTATGTAAGGATCATAGCAGGTGGCGTTCTGTAGTTTCTGCCTACCCCTATGGGAAAAAGGCGTGAGTTTATATATGTATGTATGTATGTTCATCAAAAATATAAGGACAGAAAAAAAAACACTGGTTAAAAATTTACTGGAAAACGCCCATTTTCAATCGTTTTTTTAGGACAAAGTAATATTCTTACGCGGAGCAAAGGACAATACCAACTCATGAGCCAGATAATCCTCACATTTCTCACTGCATCTACCACTATAAAATATCATTGCTAGTGAAGCGAATTCTTCCAGCTAAGCTTCCATTGTTATCTTTAAAGAAAGATGAAATAAAAGAAACCTCTGTGTCTTTTGTCTTTATCTTGCTTCACCCCCTTTGTCTCAAAGTCTGTAATTTTAACGACGATTTTTTAAGTTTGTTTCAGTCGGGAAATAACTTCCTGATTTAAAGATTGGGGTGTGATTTTATCACTCTTTTTATTAAGTTACTCAACCTGTAAAGTAACACCTCTCTTTTTTGCTCACCCCTTTACCTGTATGGGAGCCCACCTTAAAAACATTTATAAATATTGTTTGACAATTTGTATGGCTTTGGGTCCACAAGATGCTTATACTATGAAAATTTTAAGACTGTGGCACCAACCGTTTGGATGTAAAACCTGTGTGATAGACGACGGGCAGACAGACATACAGACAGAAAGGTAAGTGACAACAATAGGGCACCGCTTGGACCCTAAAAAAAGTATAAAGACCGATGTAAGAAATTAGCCTGAAAGTGTGCCTCACGGCTGCGCTAAAAAGGCCCAGTCTCATATTAATTTAGATGAACGCAGTTTTTTTTATTTTAATTCAGTTGACCAAAGACCTGTCGCAGGGATCTGCTGGATGCATGTTGCTTGAGCTTCGTTGCTCCAATGCTGTGCTCCAAAAGTAGACATCGTAATTACGATGAGAATAAATGTTACGTTTAATATCTGTGCCCGTACAGATATTAAACGTAACATTTATTAGGATTTACAAAACTTTCTTAGGATATCTGAGAATCAACTTGGATTTTAAACTGTCGTGAAAAGCGCACAAGTTCAATACGAAACACAGAAATTCTTGCAGACGTCACCAAAGATATTATTTACGACGACAGCAGGGCATCGGGAAACTTTCCTGTCTCATACGAGCGCGATACTCAGTTTTGTGCTGAGTTCTCAGATTTTGTTCGCGAGTTTTAATGGTAGCAAAACGAGTTTTTGAAATTGGATTACAGCGTTAACGTATTGTATGTTTTGGCTATTTGTGAAGTATCCAACTTCAGACTTTTCAGACTTGTGATGATCAATGCTCTTTATAAAACACTAACAGCCAAAAAACCAAACAAATTCAACATTACGTCTGCATTTCCCGAATATTTAGGCAGAGTTGTATAATCCCCGGCACGTAAGTTGGCAAGAGTCGTTAGACAGTGAAAGTTTGATAGTGAAGCGGGCGAGGGGAACGTTTAGGACCGTTCCGAGCACGCGATGGGTTGGTCAGTTGACACAAGAATCGACTGACCAATCGTGTCGCGTCCACGTTCCGTCCACTCTATATAGTGGTTGGTCAATTCGCGGCATATGCGCGAACTTATCCCCACTACGCCAAAACCTCTCCAACTTACATGCCGGGCAATACCTGTACATATTTCACCATTTCTGTTAGAGTATCATACAATGCACCGGCTATCGCTGAAAACCAGCGCTGTGGCTCTGTCTCGCACGCGAGTCCCTATTTTTGAGGTCATGATTTTGATTTTTGAGTTTATTTTTTGACATTTATTTTTAGTTTGATTTTATAATTTTCTTTATTCAATTTCTTTTCTTATTGTTTACATTTTTAAATATTTTATAAATTAAATTACAAAAAAAATATTTAAAAATATAAAAAATAGAGGCCCACCGGTATCGGGAACAGGGTCCAAGCTACCGGCGGTCAGGGCTCCAGAGAGAGGAACCTCCTAACAATACGAGCCGTGTCCAGGTTTCTGGATCAGGCCCATGACCCAGCCGCCTAACGAGAGCCTCCTAAGGTGTTGGTCGAGTTTGTTGTTTTTTTTTTATAATTTTTATTATTAACATTATGATTTTGTTCTTCAGAAAGGCCAAGTGCGCAGTACCCATAACCGGCGTGTGTGTATGACTAGATGTATGAATGTGTGTGAAGCAAAAGAAGTATGTAAGGATCGTAGCAGGTGGCGTTCTGTAGTTTCTGCCTTCCCCCTATGGGAAAACGGCGTGAGTTTATGTATGTATTTATGTATTATGATTTTGATTCTTGACAATTTTTTTTTCTTTTATTATAGGTACTTTTTTAATTATTGTCCTGATTTTGACCTGTATTTAAAATTATTACTCGTATTTTTTAAATTCAATTATGTTTTGCCGCCCCCAAATAACTACATAGTCACACTATGTAGTTATTTGGGTGCGGCAAAGTTATCTATATTTTTCGATGTGTAATGCATGTGATGTGGCTGTGCTATTTAAAATAAATAAATTCGTCCCAGCATTATGCTGAGCGATAACCGTTTTGCTTGGTTGTGCATGCTATATTTTTTATTTAAATTTTCCTTTTGTTTTTAATGGTATGCGTCGTGCCTGGCGCAAATAAACTTTTTGTCTTTCTTTCTAATAGAAGATGACTCTTTTGCTATGATTTTGTCGTATTTGAACCAGGTTCAAAACCGGTTATTGGGTTACTACTGAAAAATGCCAGATGGAAAACCCAATAACTCGTTCTCAGTTCGCTTCCGGCCACTAGACATCGAAATTACTTTTTCTGAAAAATTTCTTAGTGATTCTCCGACCCAATACTCTTGACGCTAACAACCAATTAATTATTGGACAATCCTAATATATAAAACACAAAAATTGTGTCCACCTATGTCGGTTATAGACTTTGAAACCATCCAACCAATATGCCCCAAACCGCAGCCTAATTGCGTAACTGAATTCGGCAAGGCAAAGGGTTTGACCCCATGAAAGAGTATGAAAAATTCCTCCTTTGAAGATACCTATTCAATAATTTTTGGCAATACCTTATTTAAAAAGTATTTGTCATACTCTTTCATGGGGTCAAACTCTTTGCCTTGCCGAATTCACTTACGCAATATGGCTGCTGGTTTCATTAGAAAGGCAATAATGCGTAGATGGGTTAAGACCATTTAAACAAAAAAGGTTCCGTACCCAAAGTGCTAAAACGGGACCCGATTACGAAGACTCCACGATCCGTCCGTCTGTCAGCCACCAGGCTGTATCTCATGAACCGTGCTAGCTAAACAGTTGAAATTTTTACAGATGTTGTATTTCTGTTGCCGCTATAAAAACAAATACTAAAAACAGAATGAAATAAATATTTAGGTGGGGCTCCCATACAACAAACGTGATTTTATGCCGTTTTTTGCGATAATGGTACGAAACCCTTTGTGCGCGAGTCCGACTCGCACTTGGCCAGTTTTTAAAGAATAAATCGTAGCACACGCTGGCAGCCGTATTGCGTAAGTTCGCAAAGAGTTTGAACTCTATACAACCGACCAAATCGGCCAATAACACAAAACGGAAATCCACATCGCGTCATTCATCTCGCATGTGATTGGTCGATTTGGTCGATTGTATAGAGTTCAAACTCTTTGCTCACTTACGCAATACAGCTGCGTCCGCTAGTCTTAATAGAGGTCAACATACTACAACTTCAGTTTATCTAGCAATATTACTACTGACCAATAAACCGATTACAGCCTTGACAAATGTCGACAAGATATATATTAACCATAACTTTTGATAGCAACAACCACTGTCACACAATTAATTATATATGTGTTAATTTGTCGACATTTGACATATCCTGAAAACAAGAAATTCTTGACCAAAAAGTGTATTCGGCCTGAAGAATATAATGTCTGCGGGGCGGTGAAACACGTTTTCTTCTAACATTAACATTCGAAACGGGATATTTACCATGTTTACTGTTTGTTGCGAGTTGCCGATATTTCTGTGCTGTTGCAAGCACCATGATCACGGATAGGTTAGTGTTAGTGACCATGACAGTTTAAAAACGTTTTCCTCTTCAATTCCGACCTTTCAACCGTCAAGCTATGCTCCTACGAAAAAGGATTGCGTCCATGATGCGCAGAGTGCGTGGGAGCCCCAACAGCATTCTGAAGGTCATCCGTGATAAGCCGAGTTGCGCCATCATGGCGCTCTGGGTACATGTACACGTGCATGTGCCCGGTGCGTCAGGTGAGCGCAACAGATACATGAATTTATTTATTTTTGTTTTGTTTTGTTACTAACATAGTTTGTAAGTATTGTGTACTAACAATATAAATATAGATAATATGTCGTGTCTAAGTGTGTTACTAACATAGTTTGTAAGTATTGTGTACTAACAATATAAATATAAATAAAATGTTGTGTCTAAGTGTGTTACTAACATAGTTTGTAAGTATTGTGTACTAACAATATAAATATAAATAAAATGTTGTGTCTAAGTGTGTTACTAACATAGTTTGTAAGTATTGTGTACTAACAATATAAATATAAATAAAATGTTGTGTCTAAGTGTGTTACTAACATAGTTTGTAAGTATTGTGTACTAACAATATAAATATAAATAATATGTCGTGTCTAAGTGTGTTACTAACATAGTTTGTAAGTATTGTGTACTAACAATATAAATAAAATGTTGTGTCTAAGTGTGTTACTAACATAGTTTGTAAGTATTGTGTACTAACAATATAAATATAAATAATATGTCGTGTCTAAGTGTGTTACTAACATAGTTTGTAAGTATTGTGTACTAACAATATAAATAATATGTCGTGTCTAAGTGTGTTACTAACATAGTTTGTAAGTATTGTGTACTAACAATATAAATATAAATAATATGTCGTGTCTAAGTGTGTTACTAACATAGTTTTTAAGTAATTTGTAATACTAACAAAACTATGGACCTTTGAGTCTGCAATAAAATATTTTTATTTATTTATTTATGCTAGGCTTGATGGTCTAAAATCAAAATCAAAAATTTAATAATTTTTATTTCACATAGGCCTACATGGGCACTTATAAAACGTCGACAATGTGCACGGTTCGGGTTGGTCGATTCCTATGGAGAAGAACCGGCATTTGGCGTCTATTATAGTTGTCGCAAATACGGCAAGCCGCAGCTGAGCGTGGGATCTTGAATTTGATCTCTAGGCTGAGTTCTGTACAGGAAATTCTGTCCTGAAAGTTTTGATGTGCCTCCGAGTAATGGCATTAGAATCGCTCTCGTTTCATGGAAGTCGGACTTCTGAGATGCCCTCCATTACCTACCTTTGGGAGAAAACAGGCATGATAGTTATTCTGTCCTACCCTCGTAATAAAAACACTGTAATTTCAGTTACTGAGCTCTCGAATGTACACTACGACACAACTTATATGTAGCACCCACAAAATTCGTAAATTCAATAACTTCCGATTTACAACCAATAGAAATCGCTCACTATCGCGCGCCTTTGAACGCTATTCTCGCTTAAGTTCAAGCGGAGACAGCGTTGTGAATGTTACCAATTGTTATCCAGTTCGGATGTGATCGGTTTTACGAATGTTGCCGATGCTACATCTAAGTTGTGTCGTAGTGTGTTTTCTATTAAAAGTGTAGTTAATATGGTCATTAACATGTGACAAACAGAACATAGGTCTAAAATTAATAAAGGGTTTTATAACTGTCAAGGTTTTTATGAATGGTTAGTCCCTACTTTGTTTCAATGTACCCTTAAAACAGGGTAGTGGCCAGACAACTGTAATACGCGTAGCAATCGGGTCAGAAGTTAACGGGCCATTACCTCGCCAAACGACATCGAATGACGTGCCTGTCTTACTAAAGAGGTTTTACTGCTATAGTTTATTTTGTCACAACGGCGAGTGAAAAATAAACTAAACATATCTTTCTCTATGTCATCATTTTGTTCTAAGTTTGAAATTGCTTTTGCTTGTACTAAAGAGTATGTACTAATTCCATGCATGAAGTATGTTTTCATCATAGAGTTCGCATACTTTGTTGTCGAAACTCTTTTACGACTTTAATTTGAAAACCCGTCGAACTTTTTAAAGGGTTTTTTAGGATTACTATCAATTTCATGGTGAAACTCCGTGAAACTATCGTTTTTGTTTTTAATTTAAAATTGCCTTGCGCTTTACCAGTATATGTAATTGCAAAGGCTGTTTTTCGGACCATTGAAATAATTTAGATGTTTCTTTTGTCGCCTTTTAAGACCAATATAACCACACCTTAAACCACTACGCCCGATGGGAAATTAATTACACTGGGAAGCTGTTAATCCTAATAGGTACACAATAAAACACCCTTAGTTTAGGTCCTTACGGACAGGTGGATAGTTTGCGAAAACGATTTGCGATCTTTAAGCTGAAAAGATGCAAATGGCTTGACATCTTGAAACTTTTAACATCAAGGAACATTGAAAAAAGGAAAAAGGGTTTTTTGTGAAACCGAAATAGTAGCACAGATAGGGAACATTATTTATTTATGTAGGTACTATAAAAAAATAGTTATTTTTCTTAAGCCACCTTTAGATCTTCTTAACATCCGGAGATTAGTGAGATTCAAACAACTCTCTACTAAAAAAATTCGTCAGATCCGAACAAAAACGACATCGCTCAGCATAATGCTGTGAGTGATGCGACTAGTGTGCGAGTCAAAGCCACAGCGGTTTTGTGAAAACTAGCGTCGACTTTGTATCTTGATAATAATAAAGAAAAGTTAGAAGAACTGTTTCTCTCAAATATTTTGTAACAATACAGCCAAATCATCTCATAATTTGTAGTCTTTAACAATAATGGGTAAACGTCTGCCGATGGCGATGATAAATGTGGCTTATACACCTCACGACAGCCATGTAATAGCCTGCCATATTGTAACAAATGATCCAATAGCGACACGTATCCGCCATCTTGGGAAAAATTGGCGCGAAACATCGTTTTGCTTTTAATGTCATGTGTGTTTATTTTATTAATTTATAGCTTTCTGAGTTCGGAAGGATGTTGTTTGTTTGTTTCTTAATCCTAAAAGGGTGAATAAAAGCAGATTTAAGTACATTGTGATATTTTAGGCTACTCTGGCTTTGATATAAAACTCGTGGCTGTGAATAGACAATGTATTTGATTTCTCTTTGCCTTCCTTTTTTTGAAAACAGATTTTTCCGCAAATGGAAGATGATTTGAATCCCGGCAAGAACCTAAGAAAAACTTACTGTTCACTGTTACAAAATATTACCATTTTCATATACAATGCCCTGAACAATAACTTCAAGAACATAAGCCAAGCTAGTGAAGATGCTAGTCTGTATAACAAGTAATTAACTGCTGGCTAAGATAACTAATCCTTGGATAGCGTCTCTTGGGACTTGCTAATTGCACTAGACAAACTGTTATGAATTATGATAAATGGAATAAGTTTTCTCTTAGTTGTCTTATACCTATAGTATACGTAGTAATTGGTAACTTTCTGTGTGCGATCTAATCCCAAATTAAGATTGGTCATTTACATTTTGGTTTAAAGAATTATTATTCCACTAAACAATAAGTAATGGGGACTATCACAACTTTTCATACATTACAAAATCGCCTTAATGTTGCCCCAGTCGGCGGCACGAACTATTTTGTGGCCGGGGTTAAAACGCATGCTATCTCATCTGACAACACTTACGAAAGGGATAGACGCTGTGATGAGCAGTAAGAAGCTAGTGCGCATATGAATACACACTCAAGGTATATAAATAATAAATAGATGATGATTTAGAACGAAAAGGAGCGCACGAAATTTTATAATTAGTCCTTTGGGAGTATGAGTATCATGAAAAAACTACTGAATTTATTTGTTTAAAATAAATTTATTTGCATTTTTAACTGCTCATCTATCCCTGTATGGTGACTTTTTTGCAATTTTCCTTCTTTTTATATGGTAATTATTTCTGCCCAAAGATGCGTTGAAATTAGTGTTGAAATATGGAACATACGACGCTCATAACATTCAAATACACGTTTTTTTTTTCCTTTTTTGTTTACATACAGGGCTAGATAATGATGAGACAAATTGATATCATTTTTTATTTTGAGCTTACACCGTCAAACAGTGGAGTAATAGCCATACTACGTTTGTGTGGAAGAATGTCTCACTGGGGCAACCTTAAGTCAAACAACTCGCCATATCGCAGTCCTCTAGGACACTCTAGAACTCGTTTGCTCCACTGGCTACCGTTCTTTCGACAGACATGGCCGGCTCAGTGCCACATCAGCTTTCCAACCCTACCACTATGATCATAATTTCATTCCGAATATTGTCGTTCAAAGAAACTTCGAGTATAGATCGCTCTCGCTGAGCAACCTTATATTTAGAAACAGTCAGTATGCGATAGGCGACGAGAAGACAAAGTTTCACAGATTGTGAAAATCTCCATAAGCATAATCAGTGAATATAATTTAATCCTTTATTTATATATATATTTTTAGCGACCAGAATGGAAAAACAAATAAATAAAAACAATTCAAACAACCTAAAATGAATTTATTTCAGAATAGACCTAATTTTAACAATAGTTCAACTTATCATTAAAATTCGAGCAATCACAAACAACCGTTAATATTCAAAACACGAAACAATAGCCAAAATAACAAAGTATGGAACGAACTTACTGCAAGCAGCGTAGGTACCGACAACCTTACCGTGCGACGACTCAGGCGCAAATGACCGATACTCGCTCGAGCGCACGCTTTTATAATAATCGGTAGGTACCACCACTACCAACAATAAGTTCCGCTAATACGGCCTCTCCTGATCTTGAGCCGCCCTCGGCTGCACCTTGAGACTTCTTCTTCAGGCACTGGCAGGCACAGCGGGAGTTTGATCGCCGTTTTCGTCCGGCTTGGTCCCGTCCGTTGTCCAAGCACCAGTAGGACCAGCAGATGCACCTGAAGGCTCGCCCACATCGTCAGAGTCGTCGTCATTGCAATCTGTATGAGAAACAAGTGGTTAATTATACGTGACCAAATGTACACCTTTGCCTATTCTGTCATTCATCACGCATACAAGGCCCTCATACAAAGATACACTTTCACGACCAAGACTAAACCACTTCACTTTCAGATGTATGCATACATCATCATACATCAAATCTCAGTCATACTCATACTTTAACTTGTACAAGTTCACCAGGACTGCTGCCAGGACAGCGCCTGATGCGTGTTCCAGGAACACGACTTCCGGGACAGCGCCCAATGCGTATACATAGTACACGACTTCCGGGACAGCGCCCAATGCGTATACATAGTACACGACTTCCGGGACAGCGCCCAATGCGTATACATAGTACACGACTTCCGGGACAGCGCCCAATGCATGTTCGTAGAACACGACTTCCGGGACAGCGCCCAATGCATGTTCATAGAACACGGCTTCCGGGACAGCGCCCAATGCATGTTCATAGAACACGGCTTCCAGGACAGGACCCACTGCGCATACACAGTACGCGTCTGCCAAAACCAGGCACTCCAGGGCGCCAGCCCTGGGAGCGCACTGAATCTGGGCTGCATCAGCCACCCGTTCCAACCAGTAAGGCAAGCACCTGCCTCACATTCACGCGCATGCATGCACCATACACGCGCTACTGGAACATAAAATAAATTATAACGGTTCGGTTAAAACTTACTTTTAAAATATGCAGCACAACTCTCAGGACACCACTCGCCTTTCCAGGGTACCATGTACTGAGCTGCGGCCTGAGTAGTCTTGCCTCTAGCTCCACTTAACAACTTCAGCTCATAACGATCACTTGGTAACACTAGTCACGCGGTATGGACCATTCATACCAGCGTCAAGCTTCCCAGCATACTGAGAATACTTTATTACAAACACCTGATCGTTAAACTGAAAAACTCTTGGCGTGTGTCTTTGACGATTTAGGCCATAAGCTTTATCAGCCCCGATGTGCTCGTGCTCGTCGTGAAAAATGCGTATAAAACAGATGGAAGTATACAGCACAGTAAGCACGACTCTTCACCCACAGTTATCAGCGATAATAGATCACAGTTATCAAACGTACTTACTGGAGTCCAAGAGACCATCCTTCAGTACCTTGCATAAGAACAGTACCATATCCTGCACTACTGGCGTCAGTGTGCAGCTCGGTAGGAAGGCTCGGGTCAAAAAAATCGCAAGTATGGGCTCACTAGTTAAGTTTTATAAGATTTTGCCGGACTTGATCTTTATCAGGTCCCCTTTCGAATTTTACGTCTTTCTGTGTAAAACGCGAGGTACATACGGTTTTTGTCGCGTAACCTTCGATATAACGCTGAAAGTAACCCGCAAGGCTACTGAACTGACGTACTTCTAGTGCCTCGATTTTGAGCCGACTCGGCCTAACCTGACCGTGACCAGGTGGTAACGTGGTCCAGGTACGTCACTAGTCAGTTTGATGTGCATTTTTTTTTTTTTACCGTAGTGGTGGCGGTACCGGATATTAAAAAACAAAGAATTAGTCTATCACAGCCACCAACTTACAAGTACCGCACCTATGAGAGGTATTTATTTTGTCAGGTTCATGAACACTAATAATTGTTTACTTTTAGTACCTTAACCAATATATGAGTAAAGTACTGTCTATGTTTTGTGCGAATATACGTGACACTATCGCGTTTCAATACGTCATTCCCTATGATAATGGGTGTATTCATACACGACGCGGGTACTATGACAAAATCAACTTCAAGCGCGATATTACTTAACTCGACGGTCAAAGTGATGTATTCGCGAGCAACAACCTCTATCACTTAATCCTTTTAAAGAACACTTGATTGGTTTACGCGAACCGGGAAAGTAATTTACTACTGCTGATGATATCAACGATACATTAAGTGCACCACTATCTATAAGAATACCAACTGATATACCATGTATCACGGCTGTGTTTATATCGTTATCCTTCGCGGTTGAAAGTTCGCTACACAAGTTAACGTGGATTGTTATTGTTGCTTTGAGACTCGGTCCGAGCCTTAGCAAAACAGTCACTTTCTTTATGGCCTACCTTCTTACAGAAAGAACAAATCGGTCTAGAATTTTTACTACTACCGTCTTTATCAATGTCATTACGCTTCTTGGGGCATTTATCTTTATAATGTCCTGTTTGGCCGCAATGAAAACAATTGATTTCAGATTTACTAGGGCCGTTAGAACTACGCCTTTTAGTCGTATAACTGGAGGACACTGATTTATCTGGGTAACGATTATCAGACTTACAAATAGGCTTTACATAATTAGCTAAAAAGGAAACTAGGCATTCTGACGTTAGGTCAGCATTGATAGCGGCTGCACGTACCTGTACATCACTGATACCGTGAACCACTATTTGAACCATAAGTTCTTCGTTTAACCCTTTCACTAAACGTAGTTTTAATAACGAACGACGCGCATACTCTGCGTAGGACGAAAACTTGTCGGACGTGGTGTTTACGACTTCATGAAGAGTCTGGGCATAATTAATCTTTTGCGGACACAACGATTTAAATTCCTTAACAAAATTGGACCATGAACGATCATTTGTAGCCCACTCGTTTAGCCAGGTTTTTGCGTCACCTTTCAAACAATGAGCCACACGCGAGAAGCACTCAAGATCGTCCCAATGGTTCACATGCCTAGCCCTGTCCACTTCGTTACACCACACCTCAAAATTGTTTATAGCGGGATCAAAATTTGACACGTAGTAATTGTTAGATTTGTTTTTTGTTAATACCCCCAACGCATCAACAAGCGCTTGGGTCGTCGAAACTTTATTTTTTTCTAAAGGGGGTGTGCTGTCACGAATTGACGGCGTAACACGCGAACCGCTAGCCGTGTTTGTCTTAATAGCAGTCAATCTCGACATAATAGTGCCCAACACATTCTTCACAGAGATATCATGAGGATGGGATCGAGATCTATCACGACGGTGAAGTGCACGTGACCTATAACCTTCCCGCACACTATGATTGTCACCATTACGTGAGCGACTGCGACGTGATCGTGAACGAGTCCTGACATTACGTGAACGCGAGTGAGTCCTGTCACGACGCGAATGCGAACGATTGTTACTATGGCGTGACCTTGAATGAGTTCCATCACGGCGCGAACGAGTTCTACCGTGAGGTGATCGTGAACCACGCCTATGGTCTTGTCGCGATTCACTGCGACGGCTACGCCTACCCTCAGAGCGAGGCGGCGTCCTAATTAGCTGTTCAAGTGGCATTTTTATTTGAAATCAACGGCTGTTTGTATAGGTATCAAGGCTAATAGTTATGAGCAAATAGGCTGAATCCCACTTCTGATTTTAGCGACCAGAATGGAAAAACAAATAAATAAAAACAATTCAAACAACCTAAAATGAATTTATTCCAGAATAGACCTAATTTTAACAATAGTTCAACTTATCATTAAAATTCGAGCAATCACAAACAACCGTTAATATTCAAAACACGAAACAATAGCCAAAATAACAAAGTATGGAACGAACTTACTGCAAGCAGCGTAGGTACCGACAACCTTACCGTGCGACGACTCAGGAGCAAATGACCGATACTCGCTCGAGCGCACGCTTTTATAATAATCGGTAGGTACCACCACTACCAACAATAAGTTCCGCTAATAATATCTATAATATAAAAATGAATCGCAAAATGTGTTGGTAAGCGCATAACTCAACAACGCCTCGACCAATTTGGCCAATTTTTTTTTAAATGTTCGTTGAAGTTCAAAGATGGTTTTTACGGGGAGAAAAATTGTATTATTTACCGAAAATAAAATAAAAACAGCCCCTTTCTTTTTCCCATACAAAAGTTTTCTAACTAAAACGTAGAGTCAATTTGAGCTTTATTGCTATTGTATAAGCTATTTTTGCTTTGTGTAGGGTAGGGTAGTGTAGCGTAGGGTAGGGAAAGTACTGTAGGGTAAGGTAGTGTAGGGTAGGGTAGTGTAGGGTAAGGTAGTGTAGGGTCGGGTAGGGATGGGTAGTGTAGGGTAGGGTAGGGTAGGTAGTGTAAGATAGGGTAGGTAGGGTAGATAAATGTTTGGTGTTTTTATGGCAAAACAAAGTTTTCCGGGTCAGCTAGTATGTGATAAAAATAACAAATATATGAACATATATACAATTGAATATTCTAAAAAAAACAAGCCCATATACAAATTCAAAAGGGAGAGGGAAAAGGGATATCAGTGCATCAAAAAATTCGTCCACATCCATGTCAATGGAAAACGTGCCGAGAACGCTGGCAGCTTTGCCACGTCGGATGGCAATGCTGATTCTCTGGTCGAAGATAAGACCAGCTCTCTGGTTACGTGAAGAGTCTACGAGCTTTGTGCTAATGTCTCGAAAAATTCGATGCGCAAAACTCTGTGAATTGTTTTTTTCTGTCATACAAATACAACTTCAGTTAAAAGTAATTTGGAAAATAATATAACTAGAAGCATGAATGGCATCATAGTTATAGGCAGGGCTCTACAGTAAATTCAGAAAGAAAGAAAGAAAGAAAACATTTATTGCCACTAAGGAATGTAACAGCATAAACAAAACACAAGATAGTTTTAAAGCACGGTATTTCCAGTATGGCAAAAGGAGCGGGCTCAGCCGATGCTGACCAGTATGCAGCATGGATACTACGCTGGTCAACGCTGATTTTCAGCCCGCCCCCTTTCTACAACAACAACAGACCTCATCTGCAATAAACAGTCCATTATTTATAAGTACGTCTAATTTCCTTTACTCCATTTAACATGATTAGCGAGTCACATTAGCTGAGGAGTGGTGTATATTACGATTCGTCTGACGTCAGCCGCAAGCTTTCTGTTGAAGACAGTAGATTGATGAAGATGGATCACTGGGACAAAGAAGCAGTATTTTATTTATTATTAATTTTGTTTTCTATACTAATAGTATAAAGAGAAAAGATTTATATTTCTGTATGTAACGAAGAAACTTAAAACTACTGAACCGATTTCAAAAATTCTTTCAACGTTGGGAAGCTATCACTATCTCCGGGTGACATAGGCATACATACTTTTTATCCCTGTATTCCCACGGGAATGCGAACTACGCGGGTGAAACCGCGAGGCGTCCGCTGGCGTAAAATAAAGCAGGTTTAGAATTATTCTGTTAATTTATTTATGTACGCCTACTTCGTTACATTGACCCTTCCTGTGCTTCTTGCAATACAGCACTTACCAGGTCTTCGGTGCAACTCCACGCTTGGGCGTCAACTGATGGACATAATTCCATCAGTTGATGCCTTTCGACTAGAATGTTAATGATATAGCACCAACGGCTCGCACTTCGTTTTTCTCCATTTTCATTAAAAAAAAATCAGAAAAAAACAAAAGAGAATCAAAGATTTTTTTTGTTTATTAATATAACAAATATGTATCTGAGCTATGCCTGCCCGTATTTTTTGTTCTTACCAATTAGTATGTCGTTCTCACTACTTTTTGATCCCTCCTATTAAAAAGACGTACATAAGAAAAAAGCCGGCCAAGTGCGAGTCGGACTCGCGCACGAAGGGTTCTGTACCATTATCGCAAAAACGGCAAAAAAAACACGTTTGTTGTATGGGAGTCCCCCTTAAATGTTAATTTTATTCTGTTTTAAGTATTTGTTGTTATAGCGGCAACAGAAATAAATCATCTGTGAAAATTTCAACTGTCTAGCTATCACAGTTCATGAGATACAGCCTGGTGACAGACAGACAGACAGACGGACCACGGAGTTTTAGTAATAGGGTCCCGTTTTTACCCTTTGGGTACGGAACCCTAAAAACATACTCAATACTGTGCATTCGGAGAATACATCTGGTTTTGGTCAGCCAGCTCGCGAATATGTATCCTTCGGCTGCACAGCATGATTTTCTTCTTGTTTACTTCTTTTTAGTTCGCTTCTTAAGCAGTCGGGCTTTTTGAATTAACTTTTTTTATTGTTCGTTTAAGTTCATTTGCTTTTCTATCCGACTGCCGAAGAAGGGTTAAGTGTTTAACATTGATGGCTGGAATAATTTTTATTATAATCCTTCTGGAGGCAAAATTATAATAACGGGATAATCATAAACAGAATGGATCACCTAAAAAATGCAGCAGAGATGAAGTGTGAATTGTTCCTAGAAAAAAACTTTTAACAAAAAAATAAACCGACTTCCAAAAAAAAACATTTTTTTATTTTTCTTTTATTATTTTTGGTACCTCAAATTTCCATGAAAATTATTTATAGCTAAAGTAAATCTTATGACGATTCCAATAAGCCCAAACACGACTAGGGCCGAGCTTCTCACCTCTAAATTATCGCAGAATTAATGTGACAAATTGTCAAGCACGCGTTATCTGCTGTGATTGGTTGAAATGATTGCAGTGTTAATGAAAATAGCAAAATCGCTATATGTATGCCTATAATATTTGAAGAGTTCCCTCGATTTCCATGGGATTCCATCATCAGATCCTGACTTGGTGAGAATAGGACCATTTCGGGTGGTCCACAATTGACGGAGAAATCGGTAAAAAAATATTCAAAAAAAGTACAGACAGTCGAACATAGAACCTCATAATTTTTGGGAAGTCTGTTAAAAACCGGCAGCCGTATTGCGTGATGAATTCGGCAGGGCAAAGAGTATGAAAAATCGACCAATCACATGCGAGTTGAAAGATGCGATGTGGATTTCCGTCTGTGTGATTGGTCGATTGATGATGGTCAAATCCTTTGCCTTGCCGAATTCACTTACGCAATTAGGCTGTATGTCAGTCAATTGTTGAACACGAGGCTTCTTAATGATATGGTTGGAATCTGAGGTTCCACCATGCGTCCCAACCAGTTTTTCTGCCAGGTTTTTGCCGTTCAAAAATTTACTCCATACGGGAAAAAAAAGTGGACAATTTATTGGCGAGTGGAGAATTTATTTAGCAAGCAGAACCGCTGAAATACACAAAGCAACATACACAAAGGCTTCCACTACTTAGAATTCAGAACAGCGGCTGTTTATAATAGGTGTAATATTCCACAAAGATCGTTAATTTGTAATTAATTCCACTTTGCGACTATGAACGACGGCTCCATATGCTTTATGTACCATTTTGTCATTAACTTTAATCCAAATTGGCACAGGGCTGCTGGTTGACACTTCATTTTAGACCCTCGAAGTCCGTTCTATTACTTATTCTGTGATAGCAGTGGCAAGGGGAGTATCCGAGTAAAGAAAAAGTGTTCAAAACGGTAGTCTAGCCAGCCATGACTTACGGAGCGGAGTGCTGGACCTTCAATAAAGTACACGAACTGCATACAAGTGAAATAGACAAAGTACGAAACGAGTGTGTAGGATGTACGAGGATCGTTCAAGATAGCACCGATTGGCGAGAAGCCTATGTCCGGCAGTGGACGTCTTTCGGCTGAAATGATGATGATGATATCGGGACTTAAGTCGGAATCGGCGGTTTTAAATTTGGTTTATCGGAATCGGAACCGGATCCAAAATCAGAATCAGAGGCTTGGCTGAAGAAGTGAAGAAAGATGTGTTATGAGAAAGCCGGTTTATAAAAATAATACACACATTGTTAATCAGTCTTTTTAATTTCAGCTCAAAACAATATACGTGGGACACTCAGAAAGTTTTGCGAAACTAAAAAAAATTGTTCTATTCGTACATATATTTTTATTAAATCTTTTCAAAGTACTTTTCACCAGCCTCTATACAAAGATTCATGCGCCTAAACCAGTTTTCAAAACACTTTTTCCAGTCCGCCGCAGACACCTCGTTTACAGCCTGCTCGAACGCAGCCAGCGCATCTTCCGGCGACGAAAATTGTATCCCTTTGAGCTGATTTTTTATTTTTGGGAATAAAAAGAAGTCACACGGTGCTAGATCAGGGCTGTAAGAAGGGTGACCCAGGAGTTTGACTGGCGTGCTGTCCAGGAAGTCCCTCGTTTTGAGTGCGGTGTGCGCAGGTGCATTGTCGTGGTGGAGCAGTAGCCCGCGGAGCCCTGTGTTTGGTCGCTTGTTGCTTATAACAGAGAAAACTTCTGGCAAACATTTGGTAGTATACCATTCGGCATTAATGCTTCTTTGATCCCGTAAGGGAATTGATACCAAGTGGCCAGTCAAATTAAAAAAGCTAGCGATCAAAATCTTACCCCCGCTTCTAGATCGCTTCACTTTGGTAGGCGTTGGCTCATTTTGAAACACCCAAACAGTCGACTGGCGCTTGGTTTCTGGGTCGTATTGATAAATCCAGGACTCATCACCTGTAACGATGTCGTAAACACGCCGAGACGAGCCTGCTTCAAATTTGTTAAGCATATCACGGCACCATTCCACCCGGGCCTGCTTCTGAGCATCGGTGAGGTTGTGCGGCACCCAGCGTGATACTATCCTCCTCACGCGAAGATGGCTGTGTAGAATCTCGTGAACGCTTCCCGATCCAATCTTCAATATGTGTTGAATCTCCTGATATGTAATTCGCCTATTGTCTTGGATTAAATTTTTCACTGCTAGCACGTTTTCTTCGGTAACAGCTGTCAAAGGGCGACCGCTTCTTTCGTCATCCCCCAAAGTTGGTCGACCGCGCTTGAATTCGTTATACCAACGATACACGGTTGCCTTGGAAGGGCCTTCATCCATGAATGCCATTTGAAGTCTATCGTACGATTCATCCGGTTTCAGGCGACACTTGAAATCGTATAAAATCATAGCTCTAAAATGTTCCCGGCGCAGATCCATATTTCAGTGAGACACAATACTTTGAATTAACTCGCAAAAAATGTGGAGGGAAATTTTGAAATTGGAACTTACTTATTTTTACTTATAAATAATCATATTTTCGAAAAACATTATAACTGGCCAGTCTCCCATATATAAAAACTTTTTTTCGCAATACTTTCTGAGGGGCCTGGTACCTAAATATGTGTCGAAAAAAACAAATTATCTAAAATTGTAATCAATATTAAAATCAAATCAGTGGCCGCTGCGCATCGAACTCCGATAACCTCCGATTTAAAAGTTTCGGAACTGACATCGAAATCGGAGGTTTAACAAGAAAATATTTTTTTTTAATTTCGTACTTTATACATTAAGCTACATAATTTATCCAGTAGAAGACACGCTTCGATCAACAATTTTTTATCGAACACGGAATTATGACACGATAGATGTCTTGCTAAAACACCACGATTCATTTGATATCAATAAACAAAATTATAAAGTCAACAAAATAAAATACAAAAATAAATTGAAAAGAGTATGTTAGGATGGTTTGGCCATGTTGAGAGGATGAATGGAAGGCGACTAACGAAAGGTATTTACAAGGCAGACGTGAATGGAAACGCCGGGAGGGGACGCCCTAGAAAGACATATATAGACCTTATAGGTGATGTTCTTCAGAAAGGCCAAGTGCGCAGTACCCATAACCGGCGTGTGTGTATGACTAGAAGTATGAATGTGTGTGAAGCAAAAGAAGTATGTAAGGATCGTGGCAGGTGGCGTTCTGTAGTTTCTGCCTACCCCCATGGGAAAAAGGCGTGAATTTATGTATGTATGTATGTAAATGTCAAAAATCGGAAAATAAAATGAATAATCAAAAACATTAGCTCAAAAATCCAAAGTTATTAAAAAATAAAATACAATATCAAAATCAATGAAAAATTAAATAAAAATCATGAAGTCGAAAATCAAGAGACATAATGTCAATCCATTTGCAGCATACAGTCACACTGGCAGCCAATCCCAACATTGCTGGAAAACGGATAGGTAGATTGGATGAAAGGGGTGGCAGCCCTAAGGCCACTGCAGCAATTGAGGACAAAGAGTTAACATACTCACACATAATTTGGGACATTCAGTGGTCTCGTGCATAATTCTGACAACGGTACACTTATCAATTAGAACGTGTGTTATATTTTTGTTTGTTACGACTTCGTTGTTTTCGTCTGTCTACATTATCGTTTGAAATCTTCAAGGTCTACGGATATGGCATTCGGATTGGGGTAACGAGAGTTCGCAACATCTCCTCATCAGTCTAGCTCAGGGGTCAGCAATTACTTTCATTTGGGGACCGTTGTTGTGGTAAAATGGTTAAAAACTACCTCCCCGCCTTCCCCCGGCCTTTACATCGTCACATGTATTATTTTCTTTGTTAAAATTTAAATATGTAAATATAGATGTTATATATGAGATGATTCGTCCACTGTCGAACCGACGGCAGTAAAAAAAGCTCGGGTTTTTTTTTATTTTATATATTAAAGTTTAATCAAAATCCATTAAGACGGTACCCTGACCAAAAAATCGGCATGAGATATGAGCATTCCTATTGGTCTAGCGGCACTGGTGGCGCATGAATTACAGTAGTGAATACGCCCAGATTTTAGAATAAAGTCTTTATAAAATCGAATTTTGGTCTTTTGAAAAAAATAATTCTATAAAAATTTTCGTTATGAAATTGTCTATCCATTAGTGTAAAATAATCAATGAACACTTTACGAGGAGATGCATAATATCAATAATTATTTCTCATTTTTATGTTTTTTTGGAAGGAGATTAGTGAAATATATACAACATTTAAAAAAAAACTAAATCTACCATTTTAGAATCAATATTATGTAGAAATTTAATGTATTTTTATTAATTGATATTTCTTTTTAAATAACGAGTAGATAGCTCCTCAAAACACCACAAAAAACGGCTTGCGCGGCGTTTTGCTCGGGGTACCGCCTTAAGTAGTTTTGGCGTGAAAGTGTAACAAAAATCCATCAATACGTCCTCACAAACTTTCACGTTTTAAGAGTAGTAAGATTAAATTACGTACTCAAGTAACACAAGTAAATTATATTGTACTGATTACTTCAGTCAAAGATAATTTAATACTAGCATACAGATGCCTCATCCCATACAAAGACACCGCGCCGATGTAACTAGTTAGCGTTGTTAGTCTGATTAAACCGATTATTTTTTGAACATATCTCGCGTTCGGTTCCGTTCCATGGCGATAGTTAGATGGTTTTAGCAGCGACTTGCAAATAAAAGGGTTTACTCGGTGCATGAATATTTTTTTCTTTAAACACAGTGAAGATTTGCTTTATAGTATTTTTTGAACGTAATTACAGTTCCATTGTACCAAAATGTGTTACAATAGAAATTTAAACAATCAAGTGGAGCCTCAGACATTTAAAACCACGCCATCTATAGGCATAAATTTTAAATGATCCGTATAAATAATCTTTGATATGTGAATTAAGAGCCCAATATTACAGAATTTTGTGTTTAGGAGAGATGATTAAACCGGGCGTTCTCAGTAGTTCGGTTTATTTAGTCCGGTCACCGGACTGGTGATTAAACAAGACCATACAATTTTTATGTTCAATGCCAGAAAATGTTAATTTTACACACAATTCAATAACAACGCGGTGCATGTCGTGCCATCTAGTGAGATTGGTTTAAACCAAATTTTCTTTCTT
Source organism: Orthosia gothica (assembly GCA_949775005.1). Taxonomy (NCBI): domain Eukaryota; kingdom Metazoa; phylum Arthropoda; class Insecta; order Lepidoptera; family Noctuidae; genus Orthosia; species Orthosia gothica. The sequence continues at coordinate 9,558 of CATKRY010000281.1, read as the reverse complement.
ACACCCAGTTTCCCAGCTCAAAATTATCGGAGAATGAATGTGACAAATTGTCAAGCATGCGTTATCTGCTGTGACTGGTTGAATGAATTTTCAACAACAGACCGAAGCGCGGGGTGCTTCGGTCCACACAAAACAGTTCGGCGGTCCGGATCCGGACCGCGGCTCGCCATTTAGTGACCCCTTTTTTTCGTATTTGAAATCTTCCAATGACTTCTGAAGCTCTGGTTGAAGCGGGAGGGCGTGTCAGACTTTTACTAACTAAAACCCCCCCGTGTTTTGCCAGTTGCTTGTGCCAAGGCCGCGGTAACTCTCTTTAAAATTTATCTAATTTCCAAATTACCTCTGGGTCTAGCCTTTTTTCAAACATGTTGGCTTCCAGTCTAACCTGATGATGCTGAGTACCAGTATCTTTAAGTGGACCGACTGCCTATCAAACGTCCACAATCTATATACTAGTTAACACGATATCCAGTAGTAAGACTGTGTTGATAGGACATGACATTTTTCTCACGAAGCTTTCCTTCACACAGTCAATAATTGGGTTCGAATCCACGACCTACAAGGTCCAAGCAAAGAAGTCAGGAACCCTGACTGACCCTGTGTACATTTCGGCCACCATTGCTCAGCTCTGGAAATGAACAGGAGATACTAGGAAGTTACTAGGAAGCCATATTCTTATAAAATTAGGCAACGGACTTCCCTAGACAAACTAAAACGGTCCTAAATTAGGTGCTTCAAAATTATTACTATGGTTCAACCCGGTTTAATCCGTGTAAGTGACCCAAAGAGTTATGTGTGAGCCAAAACATTAGGTAACTGCCTAATTACGCTTTTGCCTAGCCTGCCACTTACACCTGAATTTATCTAGTAATAAGCCTATGGAGGCTCGGGAAATAGCCTTTGGTTAGGCTATAAAATAAATCTCTATCACGAATAAGTCGCTTCTTATGATGAAACTATTATAGTAAAAGTAGATAAACAGTTAGATACTAGGTATTTCATCGCCGGGCTTCTCCATAAATTATTGATAAATAAAACTGTTCGCTCCGTCATTTGCCACTAAGGTTTCATTGGTTCGGAGTCACCCAGTCGACACTGGCTATCGCTGAAAACCAGCGCTGTGGCTATATCTCGCACACGAGTCCCAGCATTATGCTGAGCGATGACCGTTTTGCTTAGTTATGACGCATACTTTGTAATGATTGTATTTAAGTTTTTTGTTCTTTTTATGGTATGCGTCGTGCCTGGCGCAAATCTTTATCTCGATTCTCGGCATATTTCATCCAGCTTCTACTACTTCTTTGGATAGTATTCGAGCCACATAGCCTTGCTCACATTCTGCCATCTATGAAAGAAGAAAGAGAAGAGTTCCGTGCTGCTACAGAGAAGAAGGAATATCTGATACATTTTGCCTGCTCGGAAGGAGCTCGTGGCTAAATAATACCGGCCGCACGGGTCGATCTTCAAGGTTAAGCAACGCTTGACGAGGTCGGTCCGTAGATGGGTGACCATTTCAACATACCGAGTTTCTTGTGTGCCTCGGAAAGCACGTTAAGCCGGTCCCGGATGTCATTTGAAGATCTTTGTCAATCGTTACGAGTAGTCAGATCCTTGAAATCTGACACCAGTCTAGCCAAGGGGTACCGCTGTTACCCAGTTACGGGGTTGTGGAAGTCAGATAGGTAGTCGCTTCATGTAAAACACTCGTACTCAGCTGAATCCGGTTAGACTGGAAACCGACCCCAACATAGTTGGGAAAAGGCTATGCAGATGATGACTTTGCCTTGCTCGAGAATTGAACCCAGTATCTTCTGGCTGAACAGTAACTAAACATGATTTGCGGCAAATGATGATTTCTTTGAAAATCACATGTATAAAAATCAAATCTAGGATCACTATTATATTTATGCAAATTAATCCTAGGACCTAGCATTTCACTGATATAAAGTTACACTTTCACCAAGTCTCTTAAGTCATTGGATGACGACCCAGCCCAAAAAAAATAAAAAAATCTGTTGCTACATTTTCGCCCGAAAAAATGCTTACAGTGATCGGGAGCGCAGATGCGAGCAAAAGCGCTTGCAGTGAATGAACGATACTTCATAAATAACTCTTCAGTCTCATAAATTGTGCAATACTTATCTATAAAATGATAGAAAACTCGATCTTTCCGGTCACGTATGCTTTGCCCTCATTTACTCAAATGCTGCGCTAATTGGCCAATGGCGACTCTTCTTCATAAATTAGTCCAACATTAGTTATTTATTTAAATTGTCGGTATTGGGGTTTATGGGTAGAGGTGGACACCAATGAAAGACCGTTTTATAAGGGTTTCAATAATACAGTTTAATTACCCTTTACTTGTTAAATTGGAAGGTGTGTTTAAGTAATACTTTGAGATACATGTGTTCCCTAGCAAGGCTGACGCAATAGTGTGTTGTGACCAGATCACCAGATGGGATTTCGGTCTCAACTACCTGACAGAGGGTCCACAGTCAAACCATATATTATAAGGTTAGACAGAGACAGACATAGAGTATTTTAGATTTGTTTTTGTTAAACTCCAACACGCCCCCTCAAAAATAAATCCTTTTCTCTTTAATTACGATATACTCGTAATAATACCTATCTCATACCATCTTTATACAATAATAAAAACACACACCTTCCTTTTTATCTCTCTGGGGAAAACAATATCAACATGGTCCAACATTCATTGCGCAGGATTAGGGAAACCCAGAAAAACCTAATCAGACCAATTAATCATTTCATCTATTATAATTTAATGATATATTATAATTAACTTATCTATAGCATTACAATCATGCTATTAGAATTAACTTACTATGATAATCCTTGTAATTATAACCAAGCCTTTTACAGCTTCACATTTAGCCATGTAGTTATCTATTTTGCTTTTATGTACTATGTTGTTATCATAGTTTTACTGCCCATTTGTGGCATATAAATTACATTGTGCAATTATCGAATAGTTACTTTAAAGTTAAACAAGTAACTCGAAGCACTTTTTCTATCTATTATGTTACAGCCCCACAATGAACAAAGCCACTTCCAATAATTTTGTTTCAAAACCAACTTGAGATTTATGGTTCTTATTTTTTTTAATTTTTTTTTTAAGAACCTTTAAGTCTGACCATAATAAACTGTTGTTTTTGCTAGCATACTGACTCAGTAGGTTTACAATAAAAAAATAAACTTGGGTCAGGACGGGTGCACAGCATGATAATGTGTCAATAATGTGTCAAGCACACAACAAAATTTCTACAAGAGGCTAGTAAGTTCTCACGAATTTAATACTTCGTAATTTAGTTTACTTTCAACTTGGGTACAAATTAATATGGACTGATTTACTCAAGAACTGTTTACATATTCTAAACAAAAGTCACTTTGTTTACCAGAAAACTTTGTTTTTTTTTTTCTCGCATATTATAGAACATATTTAAATTACCGATCTTTACAAGATCGTTCACATGTACAACTTCAATACAATTTAAAATATGACTTAACATACATAACATTGCACCTATGTTCCCCGAAGGGTTAAATTGAGGCTTATTACACTATTTTATAGTACAACCACATTTCGTCAGTTACTTAAATACTCATCAGAACATGACTTGACATACCATCACGCCTGTGTTCCCCGAAGGGTTAGACAGAGGCATAGTACACTATAGTACACCCACATTTCACCAGTTATGTTTAGGTCCCATATTATAGGGAGACTATCAATCCTTTCAATTCTTCTTATCCGGCAAGAATTATTGATATTTTCTTTTTATCAGTACAAGTTTTATTAGAACTTTGTTTTTAACATCGTTTGGCTTTAGTATCTATGTTATTAGAGTTTATTATCGAGCGAATTATACTACTTTTAATCCTTTCATCAGATTTCAAAATAATTGATTTTAATTCCACTGATTTTAAACCATCCAATTTTCAATCATTGGATTTAATTCCATCAGTTTTGGATTTAGGACTGTATCTGTTTTGATATCGTGAAGTATTTCAATATCTGATTTTAATTCCACTGATTTGAACCACCCAATTTTATATTTTTGGATTTAGTTACATCAGTTTTGAAGACACCAGCTTTTAGGATTGTCAAAACTGTGAGTTTTAATTGACACTGATTTTTGACGTCACGTCAATCAGTTTTGGTATGGAAATGTTCGGTTTCATTTCCTTCCAATTGTAACACAGCCCTCGACTGCTTACAACTCACTTCATTAGCTATGACATTCCCAACTGTTTAATTATTATTTTTTATTTTATTTTTTCCACTCTTTATGTTTCATACTTTATAGCCATACGGTAGGTCCATACCTTACTTACCAGAATATCATTCTAGGATTTTTCATCATATTTGGTTTAAGTGGTTTTATAATGCACATACACGGAAGAACCGAAAACCTTTAAATATTTAATAACAGGTTTTTTTTTTTTTAATATGGTGTTCGAGTTTGTATCAAGTATTTGGAACTAACAGCTTGCAGACTGCTTTAATCCACGTAATGACTAAAATAAATATAATTTAATGTGACTTCTTTTTCATTTGCAAATAATATATTTTCAACCAGGATATGCTATGGAAATATTCATATACTTAGATTTCCTTGGTTAATATCCCATTCAAAATGATTTAACATCTTTATGATGCACTAGCAAATTAAACTAACTCGCTAAAGATATTAATTAGACCGATAGCGCTAGGCTATTTTGATGTCTTATGTTAAAAAAATTCTAAAGTTTCTTATTTCTTGCCTGTGGATACAGTAGTATCTATGTAGCTTATTTTTGCGTTTTGTGTCACATCTGTTACTTGCATTTTCAGTAATTCGATGATTTGTGGTTGATTATTTTTATTCAAATCAAAACTGGCAAAATTAAATTAAAGTTTAAAATAATTATGCTATCATATCTAGGATAGTCTGCGGAGTGTGTAAACCCAATTTGTGTCATATTCGTCCATTGCAAACTGACATAGGGGTCAGTGTGTAAAAATAGTGCAAAAAAAATATTACAATTTATGAAATTACTATTTCCTTTCTCAGATCACTTACATATCCCTATTAATAAAATTTGTGCCAAATTAGGCCACGCAATTTTAAGATTTTTAATTATTTTGTTTTTCCAAGCTACAAAGGCTTCAAAAAAATATTACAATCATTAGAGTTAACATAATCAATATCATAAATGCATGAAAAATCGACATTATAAATTTGTGTCATTTTCATGCACGATATGTACCTTTATATGAATAAAACACAAAACCAATGGTAGTAGGAGGCCGGGCGAAGGAGGCCAGGCGGCATACGCATGCACACACGTTCACATCGGCATCGGCATCGTTCGGTACGATTTCTTCTTAGATGCGTAGCGTTCATAATATAAATAAATAACATAACTATTATATTGAGTATTGATTGATTCTTATCTCCGCTACGTAATGAACAAATTTGTAACCTATAGAGATAAAAATAACGACGTGGGAATTTTGTACAAATCATGCGTCTGCAATCTGTCTTACCTACGAATGTCAATGGTCCATGCTTAGAAGACGGTCAATGTGGTCAATTATTTTCTTGGATTGACGCTTCCATTCGCTTCCAATTTGAACCTGAAAGCGGTAGGTAGGTAGATACACCTGCCTACCTACCGCTTTTTCGTTATACTGCTTCTCAATATCCCGTGCCACGCTTCGAGTAGGTAGTGTACAGTTAGCAAAACAAATAATACACGAAGTGAAAAAAAAACTCCAGATATGTGTGGTGATAGTGATTATGTATAGTTTTATTTCATCACGGTCCTTAAAACAAGGACTTTTTTTCGGCTTTTCCGTCATCCCTTACAATGCTCGATTCTATGAACTTTAATAATCCCCTTTTTTAACAATCACTGTATTAACGTCCAGTATGAGACCACATATCGACACCCAATATGAATAACATTGTAACTTTAGTTACACATTGGTTTAACTTTATGTAATCTGTTATCACTGGGCCATCACTGCTCTATGTTCTACGAACGGGAATGGAACGAAACGAGCTAGGCGGAATGAGATCATGTAATTTCATTGGACACTCCCCGAAATGCAGCTGATAAAAAACCGATAAGCTGGCAATGATGTTCAAGGCTCTAGAGCTTTGACTCTACCAGTGCCTCATCGCTGATGAGCTTCTTGGTCGGTTTTTTTATCAACTTATGTGCATCAAGCTGGTATTTGGCAGATCCGTCCCAGAAATGAGATAAGTACTCCATACATCATCGAACTTGCGCTTGATACAACTTGAAAAACTGTTCTGGCGTGAAGAACCGTCTCACCTTTGCGAGGATCATCATCATCATCATATCAGCCGAAAGACGTCCACTGCTGGACACAGGCCTCCCCCAAGCGTCGCCACATTGACCGGTCCCATGCATCTCGTAACCAGCGGATCCCTGCAACCTTCACCAGGTCATCGGTCCACCTGGTGGGAGGCCTTCCAACGCAACGTTCCGGTTCGCAGTCGCCATTCCAGAACCTTTCTGCCCCATCGGCCATCCGTTCTGCGAGCAATGTGCCCTGCCCACTGCAACTTAAGTTTGGCAATTCTTCGGGCTATGTCGGTAACCCTGGTTCTCTTGCGGATCTTTACATTTCTGATTCGATCACGCAAGGAAACTCCGAACATAGCCCTCTCCTCCTCTTTCTCCTTTGCTAGGATACCCAACTTTATAGCAGCCAGCTGAGCCTTTGCCTCAATGTATGGCCCAAAATTGAGGATCGTGTTAAAAGTTGCGACAAGAAGCTCAAGATGGTCCATTATTGGCACGTTTACACCTCGGAAGGAAGGAGCCGAGTGGAATTAGCTCATTTTAACAGAGAAAAGACACGCCTGGGTTTTAGCAGCATAGAACCTGGCCAAATTGGCATCACCACATTTGGATACTGGCTTCAGGTATAAGCTCAAACGCTCCACCACAGCCTCACAAAAGACAAGTACCTCTCAGCAACAGTGCTGTCGTCTGCATGCCCAAATAGCAGATCATTTATATGCAGCAAAAATAACGTTGCTGAGAGTACCAACCCTTGAGGGACCCCAGCATTAATATCCAATTGGTCCAACGAGCAGCCATCTATAACCACTCGAATTCTACAATTCAATCACACATACCATCACCAGGCAGACCTAATGAAAGAAGCTTACTAATAAGGCTTCCGTGCCAGACCCTATCGAAAGCTTTCGAGTTTTTGAGGGAGACGGCAAGCGCCTCCCCGTGCCTTTCGATTGCCTCACTCCAGATGTGAATGGCATACAACGAGTTCGGCGGCAGCCGTATTGGCAATCACTTAGGATGTCATTAGCTTCTAGGTATGCCAAGAGCTTAATATTAAGCACACGTAGAAGTCTGTAATTGGCCGGATCAGCTCAACTGTCCTTCTTGGACTTGTACGTTAGCTTACCTACAAGCATTCGACACTTTTCCAGTTTCAAACGAAACGCGAAATAGAAGTGTCAAGATCGTAGTCAGTTCGGGCGCTTAAGTTTTAAGAACAAGTGCTAGTATACCGTCGGGGTCACTAGCTTTGTTCAAGTCGAGGTTGCCCAGCACTCTACGAACGTCATTTTGATGGATGCGAATGTCCGACATATATGTCTCACACCCACCAGGAGAAATAAGGGGCCACGCATCACCAGAATGCAGACGCAAAGATTCCGCAAAGAAAGGCAAATAAGTTTGCCTTCTCCTCAGCGAAGTCGGGTTTCAGCAGTGGTGGTAGTGAGGGATGGCAGAAGTTCGACTCAACCGACTTACCCAGGGACCGAAACTCTTTATTACCTACTGGGTAAGACGCAAGTTATGTCCCTATTCGACTGTAGTTATGTGGCATGTTAGTAATGTGGTCGGACCGAGACCTTTGCAACACCTTTTTGCAGAACTTGGCAGCGCTGTTGAAGGCCTTATTTTCCGACATAAGTTAGCCGTTACCCAAGGTGAACTCGTTGACACAGAGTAGCGACACAGATAATATAATCTAGTATTATATACATACAGATGCCTCATCCCATACTAGGAAACCGTGCCGACGTAACTAGCGTTTTTCACCTGATTATACCAATTATTTTTTTGTAAATCGTTCGCGTTCGGTGCCGTTCCACGGCGATAGATAGATCACCATCTTTATCCGTGTAACGGAACCGAACGCGATTGGTGTACATAAAATAATCAGTATAATCAGTAAAGTACGTCGGCTCGGTTTCTTTGTATGGGATTAGACACCACTTGTATCGGTCTAGATTCTGGACAATTTGCATTGTAACGGTAGTTACAATGATATTCATATTAAACTTTAAATCTGTACATCAAAAATCATATTAAATCAAAAATCATATTTGCAGTAGTTTTATTAAAACTGAGAAAGCAATTAAAATTATTAACATGAAACCTAAAATTGTACAGAACAACTTATGCCTGCAGTTGTTAAACAAAAAACCTTGCATAAAAAAAAAACTGTGTTGAAAACCATGCCATATTGAGTTACTTTGTATTGGGTTATATATTGGGTGTCGATATAACACATTTATTATATTTAGATTATATTCCATTTTAGTCTTTCACGGCTTCATAACTAACTGTTAAGGCCCAGTGGTTGCGCAAAAAACTTAACTCACGATTTAGTTGCTAGCACTAGGTTAAATTGACAGTATCTTATACATTAATTTAAATTTAACCTCGTGTTAGCAACTAATTCTTAGTTAAGTTTTTAGTGCAAGTGTGTAATAATCAATCAAATACATCATAAATAACGTACGCACTTGTTTGTTGCAACTTGCAAAGACCGTAAATAAATATACGCGCCGCGAGTCTGGCTGGCCGGCACCCGCCGCGCGCGTTCCCGCGCTTTTCTCCGCGCTCGCCCTTCGTGCGAAGTAGTTTTTTTTTTTATTAATAAGATTTCGTGGATAAAAACGACACAAATTATGCACAGTGTTTTGTTACACCATAATAATCAAAAACACGTAAACTCTAATAACTTGCATTTTCTTTTGTGGATTTTACAGGATGTTGTAATAAAAAAATAAAATATCTTTAAAAGTCGTGGATGAATTCGACACAAAATATTTTAACCAACAGATATCAGTACTCTAAAACGCGTAACACCTATTTAACCTATTGTAATATTCTTTTGAGCTAGTTGGCCGACATGTTAGGTATTGGTTAAGTATTAGGATTATCGTGGATAGATGTGACACAAAATGCCTAGGTACATCAGTTACTACTTCGTTATTATCGTGAAAGTAAAATTTTCATCTCTAATTTTCTTTTCGTCCAATACTGGTCGAAAAGACAAATACCTAAATTTCTACCTATGCAAATACCTAGGATGACACAAACTAAGGTATTAGGTTGGGCAAATGGTCTGGAAACTATATGCGAAACACAAACAACTTTAATATTTTTGAAACCTCAAAACCTAGCGCTATCGGTCTAAATCTTAAACTTGTGTTTCTTGCAACTAATGCAAAAGTTTCAGACTAGAACCACTAGCCA